>VZSF01002155.1:362946-402020 GCA_013398295.1 Chionis minor | reverse complement strand
CCTCCCGGTGGGGCGGCGCGGCCGCCGTCCGTCCGTCCGTCCGCTCTCCAACCCGTCCGTCCCCGGTGCTGGCGCGGCTCACGCTCCCCCGCCGGCCCCACTGTTTCCTCCCGCCGCTCCCTCCCCCTCACCGGGACGGTTCCGCGTGGGCACCGGCTCCCCCCCCCCCCCCCCCGCCNCCGGGACGGTTCCGCGTGGGCCCCGGCTCGTCCCGCCGCCCCCGGGCCGGGCGCCGGGGCCGGGTCCCCGCCGTGCGCTGCCGCCCCCGCGGCCGGTAGCAGAGCCCCGAGCAGGCGGTGCGTGTTTGTCGTCGTCCCCCCCGCCCCGGGCCTTATCGGCAGGTAAACACGGCCGTGAGCAAACAGGGAAAGTTTTATGGCCCCCGCCGTGCCGGGGGGAGCGTGGCCGAGCCCGGGGCTGCCCCCGGTGCCCACCGCACCGGCAACGCGCATCTCTGCATCCCTGCCGTGACACCCCGCGGTCCCGGTCCCGGCCCCGTGGCGGCGCGGGCAGCCCCGACAAACCCGGGGGCTGTTTTGCACCGGGGATGGGTCACCCCCCCCGCGCGGGGGTCGGGGTGCCGGGCACCGGAGAAGGGAGCAGAGTGAAGAGAAAGCCCAGCCGCGTTTGTGTCCCGCCGTGTCCGGCTTGGCCGGGGTGGCCGCAGCCCCCGCGGAGCGGGCGACGCTCGGGAGCGACAGGGCTGGCTCGTGAGGAATTAATTACTCCAACAGCGTGGGCAGGGATGGACAGAGGGACGGGCTGTCCCGCTGCCCCAGCCGAAATAATAGTGCCCTCCCAGCACGTGTCCTCTGACCCCTCTGATTTTGCAGGCTGCAAATTCAGCGCAGTTTTTTTTTTTCTCCCTTTGCCTTGTTGCTTTTGCTGGTCCTCCCCGGCTGCTGGGCTGGTTTGGCCCCAGACAGTGCCGGTGAAGGCAGGTGGTGATTTCGGGCCTTGTGGGGTCACGGTGCCGCTTGGCCGCACAGGTTAGGAAATGGAGCTCGTTGGGTTTGGGGAGCAACATGAGAAAACCGGCAATTCCGGTTCCATCTGGATGTGTCTCCTTCAATCGTTCCTGCTGGGCACTGCTGATAAATAATCACAGCAGCCGTGCTGCCTCGTGTGCCGAAGGGCAGCCTGTGCCGGCTGGGCAGGAGCGTGTCCCTTCTCCCTCCCGTCCTTCCACGGCGTGTTGGGGTTTTCGGTGACATTTGTGCCCCACATGGGTACAATTTCACTCATGGCCACAGGGATGCCTTGGGCAGTGCCATGTATGGGGCAAGTGGGTGGTCGCTCTCTATTAGAGCTAAACCTGGGACTCGCTGGCTGACAGTCACATCCAACACTCAGAACTGACCTTTTTTTCCAGCAACTGCTGAAAACCCCCCTAAAGGAGCTTTATCCTAATGTGCTTTCCCGTAGCAGTGCTTTGGGTGAGAGCAAAACTGTTCCAATGTCAGTATGTGGGTATTGATTTGCCTTTTATGCCTAATTATAGCAGCTGCGGAGACAGCCACTGGTCGCCTTTGTATCGCAGGGACGCTGGTGGCATGTCCCCTCCATGTGCCTTCAATGGCCAAGGATTTCACACCGCCCTGGAGAACGATGCTGCTAAAACCCAGAGCCCCGTCTCTTTTCCCCCTGGGAAGGCCATGCTGGTGGGTGCGGACGGGTGTTGCTGGCACTGGTGTGATCCTGGGTGCTCATGGGTGACGTGGAGGTCACCCACTTGCCCTGAAAATGCTTTTTGAGGTCTTGTGTTGGGGTGATGCAGACGTCCCCCCGAGAGCAGCTGCACATGGGAGGTGGGAAGTGGCCGTGCCGCAGTGGGTGCTCGCTCTACAGCCTGGCAGGAGGCAAAACTTGCCTTTTTTTGCAGCCAATTCTTGCTTTTCTTAAACAAGAAGGTTAAAAATCCAATGAGCTCCGTAACTGCCAGGAATGCAACGTGTGTGACTGCCGAGTGGTGCTTTTTTGGTGTAATTCGGGAAGGAGAAGCGTTAGGAATGGGAACTCTGGAGCAGCCAGAGTCTGGAGAGCCAGATTTGCAGTTCAGGTGATCCAGCAGCCCTCGTGCCGCCCAGCTGGGGAGGTTTCCAGGTCGATGTCCTGCTGCCAAAAAATCACTCCCCGCTGTGGCGTTGCGCTGGGACCCAACATCCACCTGCCGGGTGGGGATTGTGCGCCTGCGGGATGCCGGCGTTTCGGGGAGCCGTGGGCGGGGAGGATCACGCCGTAATTAAAAGCAGCCTGGAAAGAAAGGGTGGATGTAAACTGCGCTCCTTCGTTTGGGCGCTTTGATCCCAGCTTTAGTCACTGGCTTGGTACGTGAGGGCTGTGAGTAAGGCGTGAGGGCTGTGCCCGTGTGGGCTCCCGCAGCCAGGCAGGTTTTGGGGTTTGGACCCCCCTTGCTGCCGGTGGGGCTGGGGCTGCACCACTCCTGGGCAGTGATGGGGAACCGTCCGCAGGTGACATGAAGGTTTTGGCCAGGCTGGGTGCGTGCCTACAGTGACAACTGGAACCTACCCATCCTGGATGTGCCAATGACACCCAAGAGACCAGCTCAAGGGTGGATCTCCCCGTTTTGGAGCCATCCTCCACAGCCCAGCTTTACCGAGCAGCCAGCAGGAACATCCTGAAGGCACGTGTGACCCAGGCTGCAGCATCGCCCCGTGCCCATCTCTGGTCCCACCATCCCTTTTTTGGGGACATCCTCGCCAGCCTGGGATTTGGAGCCAGCAAAAGCACACCTGAGCTGGCAGCCCCGAAGGACTGGTTTGGTGCCACCGTGATTTATTTGGGACCACACTGGACACAGTGTCTCCATCGTGGCAGTGCTGCGAGTGGGTTGGGGGCTGCCCCGGCACGGGTCCGCTCCTCTGTGCTGGACGTAAAATGGCTCAGGTGAAACCTCTGTGCTGAATCACCCAGGAAGAAACTGGCCTCTCCGGCAGCTCCCGGGCTGAATTTTGGCTGGTTGGGCTGGAAATGAGATTATGGGCAATAAACGCAATAAAACCACCAGCACCAATGGGAATTACAGCCTGGTTTTGGGATGGGCCAGCTGGGTCCCAGCCCTATCCTTGTCCTGCCAGGCAGCACCAGGCAGCTGAGTTCCCGTCCCTGGGGATGTGGGATGGTGTTTCCTTTCCTGGGGATCTGCCCTGGTCTCAGTGCATCGACCCCTCCGTCTGCACCTTCTCCCGGTCCCGTGGGGCTTGAAGCTGAGCCCAGCTCCTGCTGATGGGTTGGGACCAGCATGGTGGGTTGGGATGAGGGCATCATGCTGCTCCCACACACGGCGGGCAGCAAAAATCCAGATTTGGGAGATGTCTGTCCTATTCCCCCCACTGTGCGAAGCACCTCAATAAGATGCAATAACCCCTTCAGCAGCTCTTCGCCACAAGATGCCTCTCCAAGCCCTGCCTTGAAAAACCATCATCTTGTTGCTCTCTGGCATGTGATAAACCTTGCTTTCTATCAATAAACTGGCACTTTGTTGTCCTTCTGGGAGGTGCTGGCAGCCCTGAGGACACCTGTCACATCTTGCCATGGTCAAGGGTGCAGCCTCTCCACCGTCTCCAGCCTTTCACGGGGCTGCAGAAGTGCTGGGTGCTTTGGGAGAGCTGGCTGCGCTGTTCCACAGCACTCCAGGCTCATTAACCTTTGGGGATAAGAGGATTACAGCAAGTCACTGGCTTAACTCCGCTGCTGCTTTACGGCCCCACATGGCGGGGTGATGCCGGGGCTTCCCTGGTGCGGGAAAGGCAAAATCAGCACATCTTTTCCCAGCAACGAGGCTCAACGTTTCAGGACTGGCTCACTTTTTGGGATGCACTCATGGTGGTTTTGCCACTGTAGTGCCTGGCTGGTGGGTGCAGCTGTTCTGGGCTCGTTTGGGGGTGGATTTGGTGCATTGACATCTTTAACGTCACCCCTTCAGCAGGGCGTCGGGTTCCTCCTGCATAAGTCAGGAGCACTCGATAACCTGGCATCGGGTTCCTCCTCCCGCAGGAAAGCGCCTCGATTCGGAGGCATCCCCTGGACCAGCAGCCATGTCGAAGCAGGTGCTTTCCCCGGGAGGGGAGATATGAATTTTTATAAGGTTTTGTGGCTTGCGGGGCTGCAGGGAGGGACCGGGTTTCTCTTCCGGCACGAGCGCCAGCGGCTGGGCCACTTCCTGCCTTCCCAGCTGGGACCTTTTTTCCTCCCCTGGTGACCAAGGGCTCACAGACACGGGCACAGCCTGAGCACTCGCGCGAGGGGGATGGAGCTCAGTTGAGTCTGCAGGGACCTGGCGAGGAGGAGGAAGTTCCTCATCAATCGCAGCAACTCATTTTTTACAGCCTGCCATCATGCAAAAGATGCAATTGACCCCTGTCTGGAGTTGTCTTTTGGAATAAACGCATAATTTAACGTGCTGTGATCAAACACATTAAAATACAGATAATCCTCCTCTGATAATCACATTGCTCTGGATATTTGCTCCATCAAAACAGGCATCGTGGCCGCCACTCCCTCCTTGCTTGGGGGCTACATTTTCCCCAGGCGCTGTTTGCGTGCAGCAGCGCCATCAAAAAAAATCTCAACAAAAAACACCACCCCTGGTTCAAAGGCTCCTTGTGCTTAGACAAACAGCCCTGGAATTTGGCATCTTGCTGTCATGCTCTAAGGCTCCCCGGGCACGCCGCTGAGTTCAGGCTGCAAAAATGCAAAAATTTTGTTTCCTGGGACAGGGACAGCAGGGAGCATCAGTGGCACGGTTGGTAGTGGCCCAGCTCTGACCAGTTGTGCTGGGGATGGGGGGTTTTAACAGGCCACTGTGTTTGCAGATAAAAAAGCCTATTTTGATGTGTCTCTAATGACTTTGAGGTGACAAATGGGTTATAAAATTCACAGTGTTCCCCAAAAGCACCAGCACTTTATTTTGGGGGAGACAGGGTAGCTGTGAGGGCGATGCCGTGTCTGACAGCTGCTCTCTCCTCCTCTTGCAGGCCATCAGCATCAGCAAAGCCATAAATACGCAAGAAGCACCGGTGAAGGAGAAACATGCCCGTCGTATCCTTTCCCTTGGCTCGCCTGGATGGTGCGGAGGAGATTGCAGTGCCAAGGCAGGAGGGTTTTCAACCCGTGGGGCTGGAGCTATGGGAGGTTTGGGAGGTGGGAGACCTGTGCAGAGCTTGGGTGGGGGATGATGTCTTATAGGTTCGTCCATCGGTGAAAATACAAAGAATGGCAGCGCGATAAAACTGCATTTCATTGGCAACAAAACGCAAGGGGCCCCAGTGCGCCCTGCAGCAGGGGAGGGGGCACCAGAAAAAAGTAAATGGGGGTTTTATCTGTGGGTGCAGCATTGCGCCGGTCATCTCTGTGCCTGCAGTACACTCGGTGCTTGTCCCCTTTTTAGTGGAAGTTTAACAGGAATAGTCCCCAGCCCCACCTGTTCCCTGCTCCCACGTGTGTCCTGTTGGCCTTGACCGTGGGGAAGGAATCATCCTGGGGACGCACCATGAGAAGGGAGCGTTCACCTTCTGGTCCTACGCCATTGGGCTGCCCCTGCCCAGCAGCGCCATCCTCAGCTGGAAGTTCTGCCATGTCCTGCACAAGGTCCTCCGCGATGGCCACCCCAATGTGAGTGTCCCCGCCAAAATGTCCCTCTCGTGTTGCTGGCAGGGGCTAATTTTTGGCTCTTGCTGACATCCCTCTGCACAGAGGGTGGGTTTCCTTCCCTGTCCTGGCCACCTTTCCCAGGCCCTGGGGCTGTGAAGCACTTTATCTTGCATCTTTGAAACCTGCCCGTGCAAAGCCCTGACCTCTGGTCGCTGTTGAAGGTCTTGAACTTCTTCACCCAAAGCTGGAATGGTGTAAAGGGCCAGATCTGTCGCCTTCCCCAGCTTCAGGGCAGGCGGGTGGGCGCTCGCCCAGCTCCATGCTGGCCCCACCGTGCCGCATCCCTCTGTTTTTTGTCCCCAGGTCCTCCAGGACTGCCAGAGGTACCGCAGCAATATCCGAGAGACGGGGGACCTGTGGGTGAGTGGGGCAAAGCAGAGTCCTGTGTCCTTCCTGGGGGCTTTGGGGTGGGTGCTGAAAGGCATCGTGGGCATGGGGAGGGCAAAGCACCACCTGAAATAACCCGTCACCTCTGACTCCACTGGGTGATGGTTATGCACTTGATGAGGGGCAGGAGGGTGAGAGCCACGGGGCTGGCATGGGTTCGCTGGCGCGCACAGGCTCTGCCAGATCTGGTCACATTGCTCCAGATTCACCACGTTTCCCCTCCTGTCTCTGGCAGGGCCATTTGCACGACAGGTATGGGCAGCTGGTGAGCATCTACACGCGGCTCCTCCTCACCAAGATCTCCTTCCACGCCAAGGTGAGAGACTGCTGCCTCCACACCCTGCCGTGCCAGCGTGCAGGGCTTCACCGGGGGTTGTGCCGCATCAGCAAAAATATTATCAGCAACTGCTGTTTCTTTTTTTCCTTTTACAAAGCATCCCGAGTTCCCTCCGGGCCTCGAAGTGTCGGATGAAGTGCTGGAAAAGACTGCGGGGACGGACGTGAACAACATGTGAGTGTCCTGGCAGGAGCAAAGCCCCCGGTGCGTGGTCGCTGGCTCCGTGCCCCCCCAGGTGGCAGCTGCCTGCTAACGAAACAGCTGCCGTTCAGGGCAGCCATCAGTGGCTTATAAATTGGTTGGATGGTGCCTGGTTCCTCCTGCACCCACAGAGCGGTGAGGAGCGTAAATGGAGCAAACCCACCAAGTTCTTGTCAGTCTTGAGCCCTTGCTGGTGTGGGAACCTGCAGCGAACGTGAGCGGCCAGAGCAAGGATGTCTCTGCCACCGAGTGACAGGCTTTTGCTTTTTTTGGCAGTTTCCAGCTGACAGTCGAGCTGTTTGACTACCTGGACTGCGAGCTGAAGCTGTCGGAGTCAGGTGAGGAGGCAGCAGGTCCCTCCCGCCCCAGGGCTCTTGAGCAATAGTTTCGCTCTTTGGTCGGGAATGAAGTTCCGCCTCGGGAGACTGACGTCGGAGGCTCAGGCTCTTCCTCCTCATGAGATTTCTGAGGTTGTTTCTCAGCTGGATTCCCCTGTTGATGCTCTGTAGAGGTGGTTGTAGGAAAATATTTAAGGAACATGGCTGGTTTTAGCCCACCTGAACAATGAAGAGTGTTGTTTTCAGCACGGTGCTGCTCTGAAATATTTTTTTATTTCTTTTTGCTACAACTATGTTAATCATATGCATTGCCCAAATCCTTTCTGCCCACCCCCTGCTCTCCGAAGCAGAGGATGGCGCTGTACCTCTTGTCTAAATACTCATTTCCCCTTGTTGAAATGCCTCCGGGGAGGGCTGGAGGCCCCTGCCCATGTTTGCTTCTCTCGCCTCCTTCTCCAGGAATTTTTAGATGGCTTAAAAATGTGGTGGTTTCTTCCTCCATCGCGAGTCAGGAATACGGAGCTGCCCTGGAAAACAGAGCACAGCGGGAGAGACCATGCTCCCGGCTCCTGTCAGCCTCCTGCTTCTCCTCCTGACCCAGTTATACAGAGAATTTGTATTCATAAATACTTAAAAGCTGAGCGGGGAAGAAGGCAGAATGGATATGCTGTCTGGATTTTTGCCAATGGAAGGGATCTGTTTCCGAGCCAGGGCAGGCGAGGCTGTGGTGCCGGAGGGCCCGTCCCCTGCCCTGGGATCCTCTCCCAGCTCCTTGCACAATGAAACAGAGCGGAGCAAAACCCCCTGCCTTCCCTGGCTGCATTGTGCAGCAGCAGCTCTGAGGACAGCCATTGTGCCTTTGCATCATCCTGGGGTTAAATCCCTCCTTTTGGGGGTTGGGATATCAGGGACAGAGGTGAGCACCCCTCCCCTCTGCCACCACGTTCCCTTTGGGTGTTTTTTCTTGCACGGAGGGGGGTTGTTCCCAGCTCAGTGGGACAGGACGGGCAGCAACCCTGGCGTTTACCCCGTGTCCTGGCAAAGCCACATCCATCGTGGTTAATGATCAAGCCGAGTTGCCCGGAGCGGGACAGCTCTGCAAACACGGCGCCGACACCTCACTACACTCAACCCTTCAGTTTTCAGGCAGCTCAACACGTCAATGGCGGTCTCGCAGATGTCAGCGGTGCAGTGCCGCCTGGCCCCCCTCATCCAGGTCATCCAGGACTGCAGCCACCTCTACCACTACGCCGTCAAGTTAATGTTCAAGCTGCATTCCTGTGAGTCCCTGGGGATGTACCCTGCACTGGTCTTTTCCCGGGTCAGGTTTCTGGTTGGATTTGGGGATCAGGCTTGCGTGGGTGGAGGCATCCATCACCATGTCGCCATATCCCAGCTGGGCTCTGAGGACCCACTCCATCCCACGTAGACATCCCAGATGAAGGAATTGGAAGGATTTGTCCTTGATGAATTCAAACTGATGTGCCTTGGTCCGTGAGCCCCCTGCATGGGATTGCTGGGCGGTGCGGCACCAGGGGCCTCGCGTGGGTATTTGGGCTTCCCACACCTGCCTCTTCCTGCGCTGCATCCCTTTTCTCAACTCCAGGGATGGGAATACCCCACTCCTGCCCTGAGCCCTCACATCCCACTTCCACTAGGCCTTTACCCTGCTGGCTTTTGCAGCTGGAAGGATCTGGGTGCGTATGAACAAATTTGCAGCCCCAGATCAGTCACAGCTGTCCACCCCTCCCATCACTGCAGGTCTACCGGCCGACACGCTGCAGGGCCACCGAGACCGTTTCAACGAGCAGTTTCGCAGGTAACCTGGGGACGAGGTGGGGCACCGGGGTCCTCTCCCTCCTGCCAAACCCCCCTGCCTCCCTTACAAGTGGTTTTTCTTTTGCCCCTCTCCAGCCTCAAAAACTTCTTTAAGAAAGCATCCGACATGCTGTATTTCAAACGGCTCATCCAGATCCCCCGGCTGCCGGAGGTATGGTGGGATTTCAGTCATACATGATGCTTTAGAGAGCCTGTGGGTTCGAGGTGCATGGGGATGTCCCCACAGATGGGTTGAAGGTCTGGGGACACTGTGGAGGGACTCATCCACCCATCTCAGCAGCACAAGGATGGCTACCTCCCTCCCCTTGGTGGTCTACCTGCAGCGGTCCCCAAAACCCTGGGTGATGCCATCACAACTTCTTGTACCCACAGAGCCCCCCAAATTTCTTGCGGGCATCTGCGCTGGCTGAGCACGTGAAGCCAGTGGTTGTCATCCCTGAGGAAGCCCCTGAGGACGAGGAGCCAGAGAACCTCATTGAGATCAGCACAACTTCCACCACAGAGCCTCAGGTAGGGACAAGGGGCTGGGATAGAGACCCGGGGATGGAGGAGACGGGCACCCGCAGCCTGGCTTAGCTCTGCACCCTCTGTCTTCCCCAGATCACCTCGGATATATTTGAGCAAACCTTTGGGCCACCCAACGGCATTCGGGACGACAGGTAGGGGGGTCCATGGTGGTAGAAGTGGGGCAGCTACTGCTGCATGGGACCAACCTGCCTCTCTCTACAGGGACGCACAGATCGAGAGCCTGAAGAAGGAAGTGGACATGCTCCGTGCGGAGATGGAGAAGATTAAACTGGAGGTAAAGCCCAGCAAGAGAGCAGATGGTGTGGGAGAACAGGCTGTTATTTGCTGCTGTAACATGGAAACCCCGATGGGATGCAGCAGAAACAGGGTCCTGGCACCCCATGCTGTGTTTTGGGGCCTCTCACAGTGCCAGAACCTGACTCCTGATGCAGATGGGGTGGTGACAGGTGAGACCTGTCCCTTGCTGTCCAAACCTGTTGCAGTAGGGAAAGAGCAGCTGCAGGGGCCGAGGGGAAAACTTTCCTGTGCATCTCGTGGCTGCTTTGCCCCAAGCTGGGCGCCTGGATAGGGGTGTTGGGGAGGGCAGAGTCACTGCTGGCATCGATGCTGGGCAGTGCCCGAGTGCCGGACCGTGTCCGATAGGCGCAGCGGTACATCACGCAGCTCAAGGCGCAGGTGAACAGCCTGGAGGGCGAAGTGGAGGAGCAGCGCAAGCAGAAGCAGAAGGCGCTGGTGGACAACGAGCAGCTGCGGGATGAGCTGGAGAGGCTGCAGAGGGTGAAGCAGGACAGCGACAGGTCCCAGCGGCTCTGCGCCGAAGCAGAAAGTAGGTGCCCTGCAGCGCCCATCGACCACGAGACACCTGCGTTGCCGTTGCTGATGCTCTCTCACCCCATTCAGGGAAAGCCAATGCCACTGAGATCCGCTACACGAAGCTGAAGGAGAAGCACAGCGAGCTCATCAACACGCACGCGGAGCTCCTGAGGAAGGTAACGCTGCTGCCTGCGCCCGGCAGGGACCAACTGCTGCCTTCATTCCTCTGCCACTGCCTGTGTGGCTCGTGGGTGCCCAGCATCACCCTGTATCTGTCCCATCATCCTGCACCCAGGGACCTCTGAGCACCGGGTGGGGGGTACCCCTTGAATTCACGTCCACTGATGGTCAGTGTTTCAAATGCCGTAAAAAAGGCATCTCCGAGCTACCCCCCAAGCCAGAATTTGGGTAGAACGAGCACAGCGGTGGCAAGAGTCCCCCCACCAAGCACACATTAAGCCCCATGTCCCCGCGCAGAACGCCGACACTGCCAAGCAGCTGACGGTCACGCAGCAGAGCCAGGAGGAGGTGGCGCGCGTCAAGGAGCAGTTGGCATTTCAGGTGGAACAGGTCAAGCGGGAGGCCGAGATGAAGGTGAGCCAGCGCGGCTCCGAGTCCAGCCCCACTGGCCTGGCACCGAGCCCATCCCAGCCCAGGAAACATGGTGGCTGCGCACAGTTTGGGTGCAGGGGGTGGGGGTGAAAAGAAAGAGCTGCCCTGACTCCTTAGGAAGGTGTTATTTAATGCATGCTTCGTTCCCTCTTGCCCAATTCTTCCCCCAAGAAAATGCTGTATTGCATATTGGTGGGTTTGGGTGCTTTTACTCTCTGGGGGCTGCTCCTCAAATTCCTGCCCTGGGGAAAAGGAGCCCTTTTGGGAGACCAATCCCAAGACCTTGAAAACCCTTCTTGCAAAACATGGCCGGACTCGTTCCTGCCATGCGCTGGTGCTGAGCGGGGCCAGAGCCCGTTGGCAGTGGCTGAGCCCCCGGCACGGACGTGCGGTTGCAGCTGGAGGACCAGAGCATGCAGATGGAGCAGCTGCGGCAGGAGCTGGACGCCCGGCGGGATGAGCTGGACCAGGCGCAGCGCTCACTCAGCCAGGCCAAGCAGGTACAAGGCTGGGGGCACAGGACTCCCCCAAATCCCCGTCACAAATCCCTGTCGTGCAAGACGGCGTGTCTGCCACCATTGCCAAGCCAGCAGTGCCAGCGGCAGGCCAGGAAGCCGTCATGGGGCTGAATGCGGGTCCACCCCATCAGTGTCATGAGCTGGGCACGTCCTCAGCTCCGCACTGTGTTGGGCTCGTGACATGGTGATGAGTGGGTGACAGGGGTCTCCTGGCCCCACCGGCAGACAGGAGCGGAGCTCAGCGCTCAGGTGGAGGCCCTGCATGCTGAGAAGGAGGTGCTGAGGCGTTCGGTGAGCGAGAAGGAGTGCGAGCTGCTCTCCACGCGTGGCCTCATCGAGGAGAAGGAGCTGCAGCTGAGCCAGGAGGCGGACAAGGCCACGAGGGAAATCTGCGAGCTGCAGGGCAGGCTCCTGGAGAAGGTATGGTGCTGTGTGGAGATGCCGCTGCCCTTCTGCTCGCTGGGGCGAGACATGTTTGCAGGGTGCTGAGCAGTCGGGCGCCCAGCCGAGCCATCGCCGTTACAGCTGGTGGAATGCGACCTGCACCAGCAAAAAAGGGATGCTTGGATTTAATCCACAAATGGGCTCTTGGGGGATATGCTGGTGATATGGCCATGGTTATGGGGATCCCGCACCCAGGCTGTGCCACTCACATGTCCCTCCTGCCCCGCAGAGCAACCAGGAGCAGAGCCTGCAGCAGAAGCTGCTGGATGAGCAGTTTGGCATCCTGCAGGAGACAGTACGGGAGGCGGAGGACATCCTCCGTGACGCGGTGGCCAAGCTGGATGACCCATTGCATGTCCGCTGCACCAGCTCCCCAGGTACGTCCTGCTCGACCGCAGGGGCTGTCACCCGCAGCCCCTTCTCCCTCTCAGACACAGAATGTTGTGTCTCAGCTACCCCCGGGCATCTTTTCCCACCAAATGTCACAGCCAAGGAGGTTGGGGGCTGGCTTCCAGGGGTAAATTTTTAGCTCTGATCTCAGAACTGTTTTGTATTAACGATTCAGATTTTAGTGCTGCTCCCCAGCTGGGGTTGCGAGGACCCGGGCCATCTTGGCTTCCACTTGGTGGCGCCTTGTGAAGTCAGCACCTGTGTTCATTCAGTGTCAGCAGCCTGACTGCGCTAATGAAGTTAAATGCGTTGCAGATTACCTGCTCAGCCGGGCGCAGGCAGCGCTGGAGTCCACGGACGCCCTGGAGAACGGACACGCGCAGTACGTGGCCTCCATGGCAGGTACCTGGGGCTGGGAACCGGTGGCATTGCTTGCATCTTGCTCCTATTTTTATACGTCCAGTGGCTCCCGGCTGCTTCAGGGCCACTGGCAAGGGTGCAGTGCCCTGGCTCCACACGGCGGGTGGAGTTGGGTTCTCATGCGCTCGTTCAAGGAGCAACCTGCAAGCTGGAGGAGTCAATACCGAGCTCTCCAACCTCTTGTACTGATCCTCGAGTGCCTTGGAGGGAGGGTCACAGCCCCCAGGACGTGGCAAGTGGTGCCCTGGGCTGGCAGCCCCTGACCACGTGCTCTTGCCGGCAGATGCTGCGGGGCTGGTGGGGGCCCTGGCCCTCTTCGCACACTTGACAGCCGACACCATCGTGAACGGCAGCGCCACGTCCCACCTGGCTCCCACCGACCACGCTGACCGTGAGTGCCGTGCATGGACGCAGCAGGTGTTGGGGAGGGTGTTTTTTGCTTGTGGACCTATTTTTTTAGGGTGGTCTTGCTAAAGCCCCCTCTGCCAGGGGCTGGATATGGGACAGACCTTCTCTAGGGGCAGCATAGTGCCCCCAGCTCCCTGTGCTCCCCCTACCAACATTCCCTCCCCTCTAAGTGCCCCTTCCTGGGCCAGGAATGTTGCTTTGCTCCTGGAAACCGATTTATGCTCTTCTGCAAGAAATTTGTTGGATGTCACCGATGCTTGGCATCATCTCCACAGCCAAGGGGAGGAGAAAGAGGAGGGTGGCAGGGCTGGGCTGGAGTGACCCCTTGCCCAGTGAGGGGCCCAGCAGTGACCCATCCTCTCTCAAGGGCTGACGGAGACGTGCCGGGACTGCGGGCAGCGGAGCCTGGACTACCTGGGTGAGCTGAAGGACAAGCGGACGCTGGGGCACGCCGAGCTGGGGGGCGTGCGGCAGGCACTGCAGGGGGTCCTGCAGCTGGCCCAGGTAGGAGATAGAGCCCAGCACACCCACCTTCTCACCCGGGGCTGGCAGGGTGGGTTATTTGCTGACATTGGTGTTTCCTAAAGGAAAAATCAAAGCAGGCAAGTTAGTGCTGAAGGACATTGTCTACGTTTGTCGACGTGGGGGACGTTTGCTCACAGCACCTTGAGGGACAACTTTTTTTGGAAAAAAAACCCACCCCAAAACCAAAACCATGTCATTCTCCATTGTCCAGAGCTCAAACTGGAGATGTTGGGTTGGAGTGCGCACTTTGGGGTGGCTTGTCCCCCATACCTACAGGTTCTGGTGCTTTCCTTGAGCCATCTCAGCTTCCGAGTGCCAAGACCCTTCCTGGTGGTGCATGGAGACAGTCACCGTCAGATCAGCTGAAGTCTTTCAGCCCAGTAACCTCTACAGAATAAAACTTCCCAACTTTAAGATATTTCTTCTCATGAAGCCCCCATTAGTCCTTTCCATTGAATTGCTGTTAATTCAAAGGCTGTCAGCTCTCCAGAGCCCTCTGGAGCGCTGCCCTGCCAAAATTGCTCCTGTGATCAAGTTTTGTCACCTTGATTTAGGGCATTTCTTACCTCTGAGGTCCCTGGGCCATGTTTGCTGCAAGTTGGTGGCACATGTGCCTCCACCCTCACAGCCTGCAGAGTGCTGCTCCAGCAGCTTTATTTATTTAGGGGGGGAAAAAGGAGTCTAATACCTTGGTTTGGTGTTGTTCCTTACAAATATTCCCTTCTCTCCCTCTGCCTAAAACTTCCTCCGGCAGGAGCTGAGGCCCAAGAGCTTAGACATCAAGCAAGAAGAGCTGGGGGACATGGTTGAGAAGGAGATGGCCTCCACCTCAGAGGCAATTGAGGACGCCGTCAGGCGGATAGAGGTGAGACGAAGCTGCAGGATGGGCAGTTTTGGTGCCTTGTGGCAGCAGTGTCCATTCCTCCTCCACCCCGCTCGCCATCACAGCAACATGGTATCCAACCCTTCTTCTTGTGTTTCCCAACAGGAGATGATGAGCCAGGCCAGAAACGAGAGCTCCGGTGTTAAGCTTGAAGTGAATGAGCGGTGAGTTTTGAGGGGTGGTGTGTGACAGCCGCAGGCAGGTTTCTGTCCTGTGCCCGTGCCCTGCTGGGCTGTGCTTTACTCCAAAGATGCACATGCAACCTGCATCATCCTGATGCTGAGCACAAAATTCTCTTTAGGAGGGTGGACCTTCGTCTTGCAAGTTTAAGCTACTTGTTTGTGGCTGCTTTGTGGGCTGCTTAGAAGTCACCTACAGGCTGGCCAGTCTCCAAAAAAGACCTGTTTTCTAACTGAGGCCAAAGCCTGCTTCCCTGGACATGGTGTTGGAGGATGCTGAATACTTTTCTCTTGTTTTCCTACAGGATTCTGAACTCCTGCACGGACCTCATGAAGGTCAGTACTGCAGAAACCAAGCTGGGGTGTCAAAGACTGTCAAAAACTGGGTTGCAAAACTGCAACTTCCCACCATCAGCAGCATAAATCCTTCTCTCTAAAATCCCTATCAAACACCAAAACCTGTTTTTCTTTGTTCCAGGCTATTAGACTTCTCGTAATGACATCTACAAACCTGCAGAAGGAGATAGTAGAAAGCGGACGGGTAAGTCTTCCTGTACACTCATCTCTCTGCAGTGATGTGAAATACAGGAGTATTTCCCACAATTTGCAGAAACATGCTGAATTTCATGCTTTCCCATGTTAGTGGTACTCTGGCAGTCTCGCTTGCTGAAGATGGGCTGCTCAGCTTCATGCTCTCTGCACACATCGCTGTCGCCTTTGCAAAGCTTTGTCCGCCTGAAGATGATGGCCCAAACTTGTGTGTTTTAAACCAAGTCCGAATTCACAGGCTTGGAGCTCCAAAGCCAATTTTCTTGATACATATTTAAGCAGGCCAGTAAGGGCAGCCTGAAGGACACAGAAATGCTGCCAGTCCCTTGGTTTATGGCTTTATATGTGAATGTATAGATTGTTATATCTTGTATGTATATTTTATATGGATTTATGGATTTATATATTATTGTATATTAGAAACAAGTTAATACAGGCCATAATATTCTCATAACAACAGGGGGCAGCAACAACTCAGGAGTTTTACGCCAAGAACTCGCGCTGGACCGAAGGGCTGATCTCTGCCTCCAAGGCGGTGGGCTGGGGAGCCACGCAGCTGGTGTAGGTACCCCCAGGACCTCTCCCATGGACACTGCGGGAGGCTTCTCTCTGGGAACGGCTCCATGTGCTGTGCCCAGGGCCGGCTCATGCTTCTCCATCGCCTGATAACCCACATTGTCCTGCTGCTTAGTCTGCATGGAGCGTTATTGCTAATTCCTTACAAAGGGTCGTAACACATGTCAGATTGGTCACCGAAATAGGGACCGCCAAGTTCCTCCCTGTCTGCAAAATGTGAAAATTGCTGCAATTGGATACTCTGTGTCCTGGTTGCTGCTCAGATGGTCATGGACGGGGTGGCTGGGGTCAGGGCAGGGTATCCCCATGCCAGTGCAGGGGCTTTTTTTGGACAAAGCTATAAAAATCTCATCCACTTCATTACAGAAACACAGTCCTGCCTTCTTTGATATTTTATACCCATCCAAAACTTCTGGATCTGGGCTTTGAGTAGTTTGCTTTGTAAATAAGCTTTAAATAATTACAGACGAAGCTGCTGGTTCAAAGTCTGATGCCGATTTCTAAGGGTATAGCAGGAGGTAAATAACCTGCACTTGCTTTGTAGTGCATGGTGAGTATCTCTAATACATCTCCCTTCTGATCCGTAACGCAGAGAGTCAGCAGACAGAGTTGTCCTGCATACGGGCAAATACGAAGAACTGATTGTCTGTTCCCATGAAATCGCCGCCAGCACAGCCCAGCTGGTGGCTGCCTCCAAGGTGAGTGTCCCGGCAGGACCGTCCGCGTGCAGCTTGTCAAGTTTTAAGTCGTTTTGTTCCTATGGTTTCGTCTCATGGGTGCTTTTGGGCAGCGGTGAGTGGCCAACCTGGCCACCACTCCTGCAGCCTCCTCCCAGAGCAGGGAGGAAGGGAAGCTCCTACTATTTTCAAGTCAGTCTGTGATTTTAATCCACGTCTTCACCTGCATTAATATTCCCACACCTAGCAGGGATTGCCTTGGAAATGAAGATGTGTAAAACCTCCCGTCTTCCTCCTGTCAAGCTGATTATGTAAAGAAAATGTTAATAACTAACAGGAAACCCTGAATGAGTAACTGCAGAAGCCAGCACTGAGAATGATGGATTTTGGTCCTTGCCACCTTTCCTGTTGGTGTGGGTGAAAGCGATGGGTAGAGGTTTCAATGAGCAAATGGGGATGCAGGCTGGGGGGAGGAGGAGCCATTCTGCTTTTTTACAGCAGATGGTTTTAAAATTAAGAGCATGGCTAAAAAAAAAGAGCTCTGTCCTCACTGATGCTGCTTATCCATGTGTGCTTGGGTCAGGTGAGGGCAGAGCTGGTTTTGGTGTCCTGGGGCTGAAGGACCTTCAGGTGTCACCGTGGCTGGCCCTGATGGGATCAGCAAAAATAAGTGTGTGTCCATCTGCTCGTCCATCCTTCTCACCGCCAGGTTTTCACACCCAAGGACTGTTCTCACATGGTGTGCTCGGTGTCTCTGCTCTAATGCAGAATGTGGCTGCTTGGGGGGCTGCCCTGAGCCGGCGAGCGCCTGTGCAGAGGTGCTGTGGTGGGGACCCACAGCCATCCCTGTGCTCTTCACAGGTGAAAGCCGAGAAAAGCAGCAAGAACCTGGGCCGGCTCCAGGAGTGCTCGCGCAACGTCAACGAGATGGCGGCCAACGTGGTGGCTTCCACCAAGTCGGGGCAAGAGCAGATTGAGGAGAAAGGTGAGGTTTTCACAAGGAAAGAGGAGAAAAAAACCCACCCCAAATCCCTTTCTAGCCTGGAGAATGCCTGGAGGTGCCCACCTGGCTTCACTTTGCCACGTGAGGGTCCTTTGCAAGGGGTGCGCTCAGCAAGGACCCCCCTCTTTTCTCCACAGACACCATGGACTTTTCGGGCATGTCCCTCATCAAACTGAAGAAGGAAGAGATGGAAACACAGGTACAGCCAGGAGGGTGGGTTCGGTGCTGCTGGCCATGGGCCAGTCTGAGGTCCTGATCCGGAACCGCACAAGGGCAGGGGGGTCCCTTCTTTTGCCCCTCCCTGCCCAGCGCAGCACTGGGAATGGGGGAGGCAACAGGGACCAAGATGGCTGTTTGGGCACAGGTGAAGGTGCTGGAGCTGGAGAAGCGTCTGGAGGGCGAGCGGGTGCGCCTGGGCGAGCTGAGGAAGCAGCACTATGCCCTGGCCGGGACTTACGACGCGGCGGAGGACGGGGAGGCGAAGCCGGCGCCAGCCCCCAGGCGAGGCATCCTCAAGAAGCCCCCCCTGGCCCAGAAGCCCGGCCATGTGGAGGTAGGGTCCCCAGGGGGTGCATGTCCACGGGGTTGGGGGTGCGTTCACAGCACGGGTGGCTGATATTTCGCTTTTTCCCCCCACACTTCTTGTTTCAGCCCGAGCGAGACGCCGGCCGGTACCCACCTCACGGGGGGAACTTCTAGCGGGGGCTGGCTGTGTTTCCAGAAGATCACGTTGCCTTCGCGCTGGTGTGCCTTCACGCGCGGGGGTCTCCTCACCACCCAGCCTGGAAAACTGGATGCTTGGGGTTGTTTTTTTAAAAAAAAAATATTGTATTTTTATTTTTTTTCTTCACTTGATTCCTATCCGTAGAGCAGGGGGGCTCCTGACGGCTCCCCAGGTGGCACGGGATGTTCTCCTCCTCCTGGCCTGCCAACCGGCTCTCCTGGTTTAATTTAATTTGGGGTTTGTTTGGGTTAAATGTTTTTGGTTTTGTTTTTTTTTTAAAGAACTTTATCAGCACTAGAAGTTTTCAGTAAATGTAGCTCTCTACTGTACTGCTCAGACCCTTTCAAAGAGCTGTGGACTGTTTTTAAAGTAGAAAACTGTTGGGCTTTTCTTGCAACCATTTTTTAAATTCCCCTTTTTCAGCCTGAGGAATAACTGGACTTTGTTTCGGCGTGGGATCAGCCCTCAGCGGAGAGGGAGACATTAGCCTTAACCAGTGCGAGGAGCAGGGTTTTGTAAGGGAAAAAGCAGTTACTGACACACACTGGCAATAAGGATACAAACATTTTTATTTTTTTCCTTTTCTATTTTTTATTACTACAGCAATGTCAGGGGATCAGTTGCATTATGTTTTATATTTAAGATAATTAGCAGAATTAAATCTAACCGTGGCCTACGGGAGCCAGGGGAGAGAGAAGTCTGCAGCAATAAGGAATTACTGATGTGGAGAGACACGGGGGCAGAAGAAAAATCCTGTCAGCTGTATCTTCCCTTGGAGCTACTACCAGGATGTAGATTATTAAAGAAGCAATATTTAAAAGACGTGGTGCGGTGCCTGGTCAGCTCGTCGGCAGGGAGGGGGCTGATGCCGGGGCCGTGGCATGGGGCTCTGCAGGTGGAAGCAAGAGCCCCGAAACGAGGGGCAGCGAAAGGCAGTAGTGTGCCTGGAAGGCATCAGCTAAAGCAAAAGGGCAGGGGAGGGTGTGCGAGACGCCGATGTGCGATGTGTATCTGGGTATACGTGTGCGTAGACCTCTGTGTATGTGTAGCTGTCTGTATCTATGTGTGTATGGCTCTGTGTGCGCCTAGATGTATGTCAGAGAATCACAGAATCATTTGGGTTGGCAGGGACTTTAGAGATCAGCTGTTTTGTCCCCCTCCCCTGCCCTGGGCAGGGACATCTCCCACCAGACCAGCTTGCTACAAGCCCCATCCAACCCGGCCCTGAGCACCTCCAGGGATGGGGCAGCCACAGCTTCTCTGGCAACTGGTGCTAGTGTCTCACCACCCTCACAGTAAAGAATTTCTTCCTGATATCTAACCTAAACCTCCCTTCTGTCAGCTTAAACCTGTTCCTTCTCATCCTATGTCTCCACTCCCTGATCCGGAGTCCCTCCCCAGCTCTCCTGGAGCCCCTTTAGGGAATGGAAGGGGCTCTAAGGTCTCGCTGGAGCTTCCACTTCTCCAGCCTGAACAACCCCAACTCTCCCATCCTGTCCTCACAGCAGAGGGGCTCCAGCCCTCTGGTCACCTTCATTTGCATTTGTATGTTTGCTTATTTTTTAACTGAGACACACATCTATTTATGTGCTTCTGTCTGTATAGGTCTGTATTTATGCCTGTATTACAGCTGTGGCTATAGTGCTCGAGCAAGACTGGCCCCCCCCACCCCAGCCCAGCATGAGCAGCTCCCCGGGGCAGAGCAGGACATTAATTTCTGCAGCATATGATCTCCACATGGCTCGCGCTGGCAGCCAAGGTGACTGGCAGCCTGACCGAAAATAAGTAGCTTAAATAAAAAGCAATCCGGGTGCAGCATCCGTTCTGCCTCCCAGCTTCCAGCCGGGGCAGCCGGTACCTGTGGTCTCACAGCTGCTCCCGGGCACCGCTGGCGCACGCCTGTGAGAAACCTGGGGTTTGTTTATTCTGTGATTAACCAGGAGTAGATGCAGGGTCAAGTGTTGCTGCACCTCTTGGTGCAAGCTGGCTGTGCCCGTGGAACGGTAAGACTGAAGTATTTGAAGCTCGGCAAGAATGTCCACGACAGGGTGAACGCAGCTCCCTTGTAATTAAGAGGAGATTTGCGAGGGTCCTTTTGAAAATGTCTAGACTCAACCTTTTCAACCAATGCCTCGTGAGANTCCCCCCCTGGGCCCCCCCCCCCCCCCCCCCCCCCCCCAATATCAATCAAATTTCATACAAGCCACAGTAAAAACCATGATGATGCTTCGTCCCCGCGAATAGCAATAGGCTATAAAGCAGTTAACTAGAATTATAAGTCACTGTACATATACAAGGAATTTTTATTATTTATTTTAGTTACGAAGCAGGCTCATGATGACTTAGGGTTCCTGGGGTTACACGTTACAAAACAAACTTTAGTTTTATGAGCAACTGCTATGGGCAGCGTTCCAAGGGCCAAGTCTCATTTCCCAACCAGTTGTACACACAAAGCGTGTTCCACACGAAAAGGCTTCGGTGTTAATACACGGTGTTACTGTGCACGGCAAGCAGCTGGTCTAATCCTGCCCGTTACAGGGAGCTCATTTCCAATCCGTAGATTTACATCCTTCCCAGCCTGAAGCTAGGGCGAACCTCTTATCTACAGCAGCAGCAGAGGAGCTCTGAGGGAGGGTTACCCAGTGGTGTCCCTCGGGTGACGGCTGCACAGCGAGTGACAATGTCTGTCGAGATACAGCAGTGCCCGTGGCCAACTCCCTGCCGAGTTTCGTTTCTTTCACAAACCTTTTCTCTTAGTACAAGGAAGTGCTTTCCGCAATAGCTCGCTGGCTATTTATAGCCAGTGATAAAGATGTATTTGCTGAAACTGACATCATCCCAACCACTCACAGCGTTACGTTTCATAATGGAAATACTGATTAATCAACAATGCGAACTTTTAAAAATCTCATGACCGTAAATGTAGCCACAGCTAGAGTTAAAGTTTAAAGAATTCAAAAATAAGGTAAAACATGGCTTTAGGAATGATGCTAGGGCTAAACGTAACTTGTTTAACACCACTGCTCTTTCACTATAATTTACCTAGCTGGATACTTACGGAGGCTGCAGGTAAAAGAACCCAGACCAGCACATAGAAAGTCTTAAGAAATATCAGCAAAAAAATAAAAACAAGCTCCACAGGCCACTTAAAAGTGTAGCCTATGTGCTAAAGTAATTTTTTTTATACCAAAATTAAGCTTACTGTCCAGTCTAAGGTTTTTCTTGACTATTATACTCTTTGGAAAGTGTTTGTTAGTTTTAGCAGACAAAAAAAAATAAAAATCACAACTGCACACTGTGTATGCAAAGGTTTATTTTGAGACTCCATCAAGACATCCTGCTATACAGAATCCAATTTGCTAATGACTTTTAAATACCATTATTGTATCTGCGGAGAGAGGAAGATGTTTCATCTGATGTGCTCCTGAGAACAAATGCTACTCAGTACCTGTAACAAAAAGCAATGGAAAATAACCGAGCAAAAGCTGTGAAAGATTACATTCTGCTCCCTTCCACCCAGGTTAGTACAGTACAATTTATTTTTCTTGAAACAGCTGTCAAGCAGCTTGCTATCAAAGCCCTCCTTTCCCCACCCTTTGGCTCTCGCAAAGAGCTCCAGTAACCACAAATTAGTTTGAACACGAACAGACAAAGCTCAGTAACAGCACTGCTACAGAGCGCAAAGTTTGCAAAACACCACTGTCTCTTAGATCACTGGGGGGGGAAAAAAAAAAATGTCCATTGAAATCAAGCACAGGAATATAAAACACTGCCCTTACATGCTCTAGGAAGTCAGGTAAAAAAAGCTCCTGTAAAGGTATGTTTTTAAGAGGCCTTAATTAAAGCCATGAACAGCAGCCACCCATTTGCAAGGTATTTCATTTCCCTTCTGCCCCTCACCTGCCAGTCACGGTGACTAAGGCACGAGTGACGCACACCTGGGCAGTACTACTTTTAGTGACGGCATTTCCTGAATGGCCCAATCAGAAAATTGACCTGGGAAATACAGAAACATGCTAACACAGCTAATACAATCATTTAGCAAAGGCCTCATGAGTATGCAAGTTTAAATCAAAACAGAAAAAACCCAAAGCAACGTGTATTCCCCTTACAAACCATCTATCACATCTGGTAGCGTGAGACAACTCATGCACACAGCAGCCCAAAGGATATCATTTCATTTCTCCAAAATCAGCATTTTTCTCCTCAGCCAGGTGGGCTCGTTCCAGTGCTGAGACCTGCAGCCACTTTGCCACCTCCCATCCTCTACGAGATGCGGCCGGCTCAAGACTAACGAACCTCTCAGAAATTAGCCCATCCCAAGCACTGGTTGTTAGAATAATGTGCAACTTTAAGAGCACGTAGCATGGTGTGAAATTAGCTGATGCGGCAAGAGGAAACCTTTTTAGCCTTGAAGGAAAAAATAATTTCTGCTTGTCATCTAAGAGTGCACAGAAAAAGAACCCTTCAACAGGTAGGAGATGAGAAGTAGTAGTAAAAGACAGCAGGATCCAGGGTATGCACTAACAAGTCTTCCAGCTTCAGCTTTGTGCTGCAGGTAGAGAGAAAAATGGGAATTTGGCTTCAGGTGAGGTTGAGAGCTCACCATAGGCTGCCCAGGGACAGCTGGAATGTCAGCTGGAGCACCAGTCTCTATAAGGCTTCTCAAAAACTTCAGCTGAGACAAAAATCTCTCAGAAGAACTCAAAGCACCACATGTCTTTTCTAGTGACAAAGTGTCAGAGAGGTGAAGAGACATACCTGTAAAAGTTGCTTAATATACAGCCAGAAGAAGACTCAAATTACAGGAACGAGTGCTGCTGAAGAATTTGTGTAGGCATGCACAGCCTGCCAAGCCAGCTTCTGAAGAGAAGGGACAAGTCAAGACCACGTGAAATACTGCCAGCGTATCACTGACCCACCACTTGCTATTTTTGTGTTGCTTTGGGTTTTTTGCTATCCATTACACAACCGACATGTGAATTCCCTCCCTGGCAAGGTGTGATGGTCCCGGGTTTCCTCTCCTCTGCACAGGGAACGATCCCACCTAGAACCATCCCCTGGTGCACATAAACCATGGGGAAGGACCATCCGAACCCCAGGTCTGGCACAGGCACTTTGTGAAGTTTTGTGCGCACCTTCTTCAAGCTGCAAAGCACAGGCGTTCGGGCAAATTATTAGAAAAGCCAAGCTGAAGAACTGCAGCTTTTACATAACTCCATCTCCTTCCCTCGCCCACCTGCACTGAGTCAGCACAGCCTGCCTCATCTGTAGCTTCCTATTTCTGCATCAGCACAAGGTTATCAAATCTCCGTAGGCACCACAGAGGGAACGTATCAAGAAACAATTAAAAAAGGGATTTTCTTCCATATATTATTGGTTATTCTGCAGTAGGAGTTCTATTTCACATTGCCATTAAAGCAAGAGATATCACAGAAAATTACCTCAGGTCTTCTCTGCCCTCTGACTCATATTCCTAAATAACTTTGGTTGACTCATTTATCCTAACTTGTCTTGGCTGAAATCTTATTTTTTTTCTCCTTTAACAAATAAAAGTTCCCTTCCTTCAGCATTTCCAGGTGAAGATTATGAACACTTCCACTATTCCAGCTAATTACAGGAAACTAAAGCAACAGTGAAGGGATTTTACCGGGCAAGACAGCCCTCCTACCTCCCTGCCATGATTACAACATGCACAACCAACTCTGAGCATGCCCATCCTGTGTCAGCTATGTACAAAATGGACTCCCTATATCCAGTCCCTAAAAACACGGCCAAGAGATTTACCAGGAATAATTAAAGTTATTTTCTTTCAAATTTATGTTCTACATTCACCTACAACTGGTTTTATGTTGCTACATAAAACCCCAGCATTCGTATTGAAAAACCATTAACATAACTCCACTGTAATTAAATGAAGCCACAACAGGAACATGACACCAAGAGAGATATGCTATTTTATTTAAAATCAGACCACAGTAGATTACAGAAAGACTTATTATGCAAACAAATCCACTGTACGTTTCACAACTTGTTAGGCATATAAAATTGCCCCTTTATTAGACTGTCCAGGATTACACAGAGGAACTGTTCAGGTGCAGGACGACTCTACCTCCTCAGAACTCAATGTTTGCCAAGTGCCTTTATATTCAGGCTAAAGGAATTGTCAATTTGAGCTCTGCATCTAAGTCATTATTCCAGTTTGAGAGGGCAGAGAAGTCCCAAAAGAGGTCGAGACTGAGGTTGTGGACATTGGGGCACTAAACATAATGGGTACCCATGACCAGCCTGTGCCCAGGGCTCTGCCTCCTGGCATCACATGAAAGCTTATATTCTATATAGTCCCTCCAGGGTCACCGGTACAAAGGTGACCTGTGTGGACCAGCTGTGCCAGAACAACTGGCTCCGCTTCCTCTAGGAGACAGCACTGAAGCGCAGTGAAACTCATCCTTGAGTTAGACCCCTTCAATGCTGACCATCAAACAACCTAACCACATACAACTGAGTTAGTCATAACTTATAAAACTGCATACAAAAGACTGGCAAAAGTAATGCCATCCAAAAAGAGCATTTTCCACGCTACCAACACTCTAAAGCCGTGTTACACATCGTATTTAAAAGATTCTTCTCCACTCCAATTGCTTTGGGGAAGTATATGCTATTTGCAGCAGACATTAAAAATCCTCAAGACAACATAATAATATATATATTTTGGCAAGCATACTGAGCCACCCCCTCTCGAGTCTCAGCTTGCCTATGGCATTTTAATCTCACTATCTTATAAACAGTGCAAATTAGTATGATTCTAAACATCCTAGCCATAGCAGAATTTATTTATTAGCTATAACAGAACAGGAGAAGCTGTCGAAGGGCAACAGGTTGAAAGCATTGACACATCTCTTGCCTGACCCATTCAGGTTAGTGTTTTGTAAAGTTTGTTTCTGAAAGGATTTAGACAGCTTTCCACAGTCATCTTTCGCCCCCACACATTACCAGCAGTCAAGTATATATTTACAGTTTGTGCGTACACACACACACAATTAATGGCAAAATGTTTTCCATGAGCAGCTGGATTTCAGTTATGAGTTTGCTATAACTGAAACATCACATTAGTTACATTATGTATGTTCAATTTTATCCATCAGTGAAGGCAACTATACGCTTACAAATAGCAGATACAGCCTTTGTTTTTTCTGAAGTATGAGGGTGAGTTTTTTGTAAAAGAAAGTGCTCTTGAAGAGCCCTTAGAGTTAAGCAATGGCCATTCAAATGATAAAAATGCTAATATCCTAATTTTACAATCACAAGTAGTGATCCTAAGGCACATCAGCCACATGCATACGCAAGAATGCATTGTTTTGCTTTCAAGACAGAAAAATTGCATTAGCTTTGTCTGTATTTAGTTTGCACAAGAGTTTGTTTCTAGATAAAGTATCCCTGAAAGGTCATGTTATCACAAAAGTTACCAAAAGACAGAAAATTTAACAAGTAGTAAAAATATTTTTGAACTGCTAATACCAATAAAGTTAGATACATAAAACGCAGTGCAAATTCACAATACACTTATCTATCACCTCCATCACTTCTGAGGATTTTCAACCCTCGGAAAAAAAGTTGGCACTTGATAAGTGTAAAATATACCTGGTTGATTTTAGTAAATGTTAGCAAAACTAATTTGAGAGTGTTTTAAGAGTTTTTGTGTAGCAGGCTCAAAGTACGAATTTCTGTAGTCAGTCACCACTCTGGTAGCCCCCACCCACATTAAGTCTTTCTAGGACACAAATCATTTCTACAGCAGACTTACTTTTAGCATTCAGATACAACAGTTGCCATCGAAGTACCAGCACTAACAGCACAGCAAAATTACTTTGAAACGAGTCAATTAACCATGCTTATACAGAGTTTCAATAAGAAAATAATACCGAGAAAAGATATTACACTATTTTAAAAAAAAAACAAAACAAAACCCCAAAAAACACATCCTGTACCATCACTAGATTACAGAAAAAACACACTTTGCAAACAAATCCAATGCACATTGCTTCACAAAATCCCCCATCTATAGAAACTTTCCAGACTTACACTGGGGAATTGGTTCAGCTGCCAATAACACTGACCAACCTTCTGCCCTTTGTCTTCAGAAGGCAAAACAAGCCAAATAACCATATTTTCAGAATAGAGAGCTTCCTGTTATGAGCTTAATTTCAGATTAGTATTTGCTAGCAACCACCACACTCCAGAGGAAATGATTAAGGGACAGTCAAGGGCTTTACGTAAAGAAAATAAAAAATAGATATTCTATTTTGACTGATGCTGTTTGTAGTACAGGCTTCCAAACAATGTAGTGCATTCCAGGACAATGATATGAAAATGCTTTGAAATAATGCAGGGGCTACGACAGATTCTGGACTGTTTCTTAAATTACCATTATTTAGTTGAAAGTTGTTTGTGGATGCGAGAGATTGATAACAAATTTATGGACACATTCTGCGCAAGCAACAAGTGTAAGATTTGCCTCCCCCAATGCTAGATTAAAATACCAGCATGTGTCTGCACTTCAGGCTTCAAGAGTCACATTGAGAGTGAAATCTGAGCTCCCCTAAAAAGGCTCCCCCTCCAGTGGCATAAGAAGTCAAGAATGGATTATGTAAAATGCAAACAGTCACCATGGATTTCAAAAAGCTTTTGTTTTGCCTGCTTGCAGAGAAGCGTCACCTGCAAATTCCGGATAGATATGCATGCCAAAAAACTGCGAAAGTAAAGGAAACAGGAAAGTTAAAAATAGTTCTGCCATGTGTGAGACTGAGTTTGAGGGATAAAATGAAATTGTGGAGCTTCAAGTGGGCATTTACGTAATGTGAAAATCCAGTATTTGATTAAGAAAATACCCTGCCTAGATTCCTGGAATCACATGATATGAAAAGCTAAGCACCTGTGTAAAAAAATCACTTCTGTATCCAAGGTGTGGAAAAGAAAAATACAAACCAACCATAAGAAAGAGTCTTAATAGGCAAAGAAATAAAAATGCCTGGTAAAGTTTCTATAAAACTCTAAACTGGCTCTACAAACAGTTTAGTTTAATTTCAAGAGACCAGGACTTTCAGGATATTGAGCTATTTAGGAGTGGGAGGAGCGTGTACTTTTATTATGAAAAGTCTAAGGTAACAACTGAAATGTAGAAATGAAACTCTTGTAACTTCTGCTGTCTAAAACCCATGCAACATTTTCTGACGAGAGTTTCAGCTCAGTGAGCTCTGAAAACGCTGTGCACCTGGCCATGAATGCCGCTGTCTGGGCACACTGCAAAGGATGCTGATGCATTGCAACTCTTTGCCCAGTATTCAGATATGGTTGTTACTATCCAAACACTGGCACCGATAGAGAATTCTTCAGAGGGACAAACAGCTCCCAGTTTGCCACACATACATCCAGCTGCAATGGGAATACATCAGAACAGAAGAGGATACTGATTTACCATCACTAAAGAATTCAGAGCGTGATTTGATTTGTAATGTCAAGAAATCCACTGTACGTTGTTTCACAATTTGATGGATTTACAAAATTTAGACCCTATCACCTTCCTAGAAAAACCTTGTTGTCACTGATATTTGAGAACAAAAATAATCACATTTACCAAACACAACTGCAAACCTCGGTGCCACAGCTCAGATTTTGTACTCCATTGTGCAAAAACCAGAGGCTTTCCATTGCCTACATTAAGTCTCTGACGGGGATAAAAGGGAAATATAAGCACCAATACATAACTTAGGCGCACCAAAATATTCACTGGAGGATAAAGCCAGGATGTGGCGGAAGGCGAGGTGGTCTTTGGGGAAGAGCTGGAGGATACTGTGGTACAAACTGAGATGGGTATCCTGGTTGTGGCATTTGACTTGCAGACTGAACTCCTGGTCGCGGGGGGAGAGGAGGATACGGAGCACCTGGATAAGAAACAGCTGGTCCTGAACTCATGGCTGCAGTAAACGGAGTAGGAAAGCGTCCTGCTGGGACTGAAGAAGGCGGAGGGGGTGGTATTCGTCGGGGCACAACTGGAGGAGGAGTGTTTGCATCCGGAGTGTAGGAATCTTGAGGTGCTGGTGTTGTCTCGGGCGCTCTCGGCTGAGCCTGCGGCTGAACCTGCGGAAGTCTCTGTCCCTTCAGCACCATTTCTTGGAGCTTCTCGATCTTCACACGCCGCAGGTGAGCCAGTTTACGCTTGCTCTGGTACTCGTCAATGAAGGAATCCAGTGGTATTTCACCATCAAGAAATTTTTCTGCCATATTCTGTCAATATGGAACAATCTCTTAGAAAACAGCATACCGCAAGAGAATCTAAATGTCTTATATCCTAAAAATAGCATAATGTGGCCTGTGTTTTTCCAGCTTGCATATGGAAGATGACTGGCATGCTAAGAATTCTGAGCTGAATTTTGAGTTAGTCATTACTCAGAAGCACTGGGAGTTAAATAACATTTTTGCTTAAATTTATACTGAAGCAACAGCAGTAGGAACATCTGAATCTAGCCCTGAACGTTCCCCTGATCACCAGAGATGGGAATGAATCAAGTTCAACAGCTTTCCAGATTGCCAGCTAAGCTGAATTACAGCTCAGTACTACTTGCAATGCCAACAGAAACACTGAGAACTCTGCAAGCCTCGGTACAGAGAGGCAGATTATTGCTAAGCCAGGTTTAATACTCATGCTTACTTGTGGCTTTGAGTAAATGATGTTTAATAATTAAAAAAGGTGACTATACATATGATCACAGAATTGTCTTGGGAACGTCTTTGTGTCATCACAACTCAAAGCCAATAAGCAGATTTTTTCCCCTGATATAGTTACAGAAAATGTCCTACAGGCAAATCAGCAAACAAAACCAAACGCTTCATTATTCTGAAAATAGACCACCCTTCAAGCACTTCTATCACAGCCAGTGCTACTGGCACTTAAGACAGATATGTTGAAATCCTAATAGAACATTTCACTGGAAATGCTGTAGAAAAAACAGTGCGGGCAGAGTTTTTCATTCAGTTACTAACTGACATTTGTAACGGATTAATATGTATACCAGGCAAACACCATTAAAAAAAATAATAATTCCAGTTTTATACACTGTGAGTTTGAAGGCAATGTCAACAAACTAAGAGAGCCTGGCTTTCTTTTCTGAAAAGGAGCATTTTCTCTCTTAAACTTCAAAGATGTTAAGAGTAAAAAAAAAATGTTCAGATAAAAATTTCCTCGCTGAAACCAAATGGCTGTTCACTGAAATTCAAAGCAGAGACCAGACCATATTCTTAAAAATATCCCTTTAGTCTACTGCATGTTCAACACTGCACTGCAGCTATGTGCATTGAAAGTCTTCGGTAATGGTTCTAAAGGCAAAATTGAAGTGCACCATCATTACCTCTGTGTCTTCCTCAATCTTAGCCCCCTCTGTCTGAAGCAGCGCTAGCAGTGTCTCCAGTGAAGCATTACTGGATTGTCTGTCTGTAATGGCACAAAAAGAACAGTAAGTGACAACTGGCTCTAAGTGACTTCTAACTGAAGCTATACAGCCTCAGCAAGCATTAACATTTCTACTGCACGTATGTACAACTAGCGTACTCCATTGCTGTAGACAGGATGATCTACAGTAAGAAAATATATTAAGTAGTTTAGAAATACTGTCAAGAGTGCTAAAAGCTGAAATGTAATTACAATGATATATTCATAATATTGAAAGACAAAGCACTCCAGCAAGTGCCGTGTCAGATGTACAGTACTTCATCATTCAGTAGGAAATGAGAAAGTTAAATGCAATATTTCCATTTGATTTATGATTAATCCCTGAAAATTCAAATTATGCTTTACTTTTTAGCAAGGTAAATGAATTTGATCATTTAGAGAAAAGCAGGTCAACAATAGGTAGATAACCACAGAATCACAGAAAGAATCCACAGTATCTGTTACTAGGTGTAACAGATACTTAATAAATCATTAGAAGCATGATCTATTTCAGAACTATACAAGAATGACATTTCATTTTGTACCCTAATTCACACAACTAAAAATGAGACACCAAAAAACAAACAAAAAAACACGCAACAGATTTACATTCACTTAGAAAACAGCAAATCATAAATCACAAAATGTTACCTAGTTTTGTTTTCTTTATCTGGTATGCTTCAAAAAGAACTTGCAGCTCTCGGTATTTTTCAGTCAAATTTGATTTCAAAGACTCCAACTTTGGCTGGTACAAAAGATTGCCTTCTGCCAGACTGCGGTTGCTGGCAAGAGTCATGTCCTTGCTGTGTTGAACATTTTGGGCCTGGGGGTAGAAAAAAAAAAAGAGCATGTGAAATGATAGTGAAAATATTAAGCAAGACTAACAATTATTTAGACAACATGAGAATTTCAAAACTTCTAAACAGACAACAGAAATAAGCTCTCCGTAAAAATTAGTACTATGGTGTTGGACCTGCAACTAACAACAGTATTTTTGGACTTTTTATGAACAGAGGGAATGTCTACTGTTTTGGTGGGTATAGGTCAGCTTCAGCTATTGTGCTCTTTTCCCATCACCTCTTTTTTCTGCTACACAAAATCCTTTCTCACAAATTGTATTTTTACTGCTATACTATTTTATTAGCATATCATCTAGAAGGAACAAGAAGGTCTCTGCTGAAAACAGCACGTTGAAATCATCTAAAATGACAATGGACTGTTGAAACTCATGCGGGGGAAAGACCTTCAGAGGAATTACCCTGAGAATGAGGGTCTCTTCTTTCAGCTATGAGTACCTGAATGAATCGCTTTCTGACGAGGAATTAATACTGACCTGAAGTCACTTTCCTGCATATTTTTTTTTTCCACATGCAGCAGAGAGCTCATTAAACAGTTTTCTCCTCCAAGCTGGAAATGATAATTACTTGAAGAGTTTGTGCTGTGGGCAAGGACTCCTAAGAACCCCCCCCTCTCCTTTGAGTGGGGACAGAGGTGCCCCTAAACGCTTCTGCAGGCAGATCGGGCTTTTGCCTGATCAGAGCAGGAACCGTGTTCCCGCTGCGCTGAACTGCGTGCAAGAGGCAGGCGTCACCTCGGCCGTAGGGCACTGGTTAATGCACAAAAACCAGTCTCTCGGCGCTCACTTAGAGACTGCTGCGAAGCGGCAGAGGAATGCAGTTTATGCCACCCGAGTGTCTTCTAATTCTTGTCACAAATTTACGTGAGGCCTGACCTGCTGCTTGTCACAGCTTTGTGAGATCTGATTTTTACATTCATGCCCCGCTACCTGAAGGAGCTTTGTACGAAATTTTACTCATTATTTAATGTAGATGCTTCTTCCTTCCCACCTCACGCACCACCCTTACCATTCCCCTGTAATGAACATGGACAGATAAAGCAACAGTTGCTCTTAAAAAAAAGTATCTTTGAATCCCAGCAGTAACATGCACCAAGACTGCAGAGGAATGTCATCCTTTATCTTATTAAAATGTAAAACCCTAGGACTGCATCATTATGGTGCCTTCTCCAGAATAATCTTCCCCAACTATGTTAAATCAATCCTGGTTTAATGCCAAAAGCTTGTTTTTCAGTTTAATCTTTCTGCTTAACATATCGTAGCCCGAAGACATTGTTCCTAAAGAACAAATGACAATTCTCAGAAAACCAAGATTCGACAAGATTCTGACTTTGCTCATACACACGCACACGCTATTTTATCATAATAGTCTTCATGAAATTTGGGAAAGCTGTTTGGGGAAGTCTGCCCTGGTTGTCACATTAGCTTTATTAAAATATTGAGACACCAAATTAAAAAAAAAAAACAACGGGGGGGGGGGGGAGATCTGATTTCAGATTTTCAGTCTGAATCAACAAGTGGGACAGCTTACCCATGGCATACCAGACTGATATTATTAAGCTGCCTTCAAAATAATCAAAACATATGGTACACTTTTTGTGACCTTCTACATCCCTGCTCGGCTATAACATCTCTTATTTATGGGTAGTGCTACTGAATTCAGTGCTAACACAGAGAGTGAGGTGCTTTTTTTCCTTTCCCACTCATGGGTGGATGTAGGAGAGCCACACCTCAGAAACAGGAAAAGAGGAAACCCAAGTGAGCTATATAAAAGCCTCAGAAAAGGACAGGATCAGAATTCAGGTGTTCTCGGCAGTCTAAACACACGACTAGGTCCATCAGGTGAAAATATTTTCCAAGCGTAGGAACAGTGTCTTCAAAAGCAATTACTTCTTTTTGAAATATTTATACATTGCTTTAATCTTCTAAATTGAAAACTGGCTCAATGTTACTTAAATACATCTTTGGCCGCAGACATTGCTCTTCAAATATCAAAGTTTTACCCTCTTTCGCCCCATTCGTGCTAAACCACTTAAAAAAATCAAGTCAGGGATAATGCTGAGTCCTAAAGTCTATATCAATCAAAATAAAATTCTATTCCAAATCATGAAAATCAGAGAAACTGTACATGTGGTAGTGTTTTGTCTTCTCGAGTTCTCATATCAAGCCTAAACAAGCTTCCAGCCCTATGCCTGCGTTTAACTTGAATCTTTTCCAAGAATAAAAAGAAAATTCTCTCTTCTCACTTTTGAATCCAATGCAAAATAATTTAAACTGGTTGCTTCCATTTGTTTCTTCTCATACGATCTAACGTTGTTAGACTGTTGCTTTCAGAAAACCTAAATCCCCCTATTTTACATTTTTTCTAACAACTATGAAGGGAACTAACATACACACGATTTAACAGCTTAATTACTGGCATCCACCTTCTTACCAAATCACCTGCCATCACCACAAGTTTGTTAACTAGCTGCCTTCTGAACCACCAGCCAAAGAAGATTGCGTGCAAAAAGATTCATGGTTTCTGATGCCTCTCCTCTTTCACCATTTTAATGAGCAAACTACTTCCTTCAAGCGACTTCAATTTGATCTGGTGATTGTATTTTCACTGCTGATATTCTCATTTCAAACCAGTTGTGCAGTCAGTCTGGGAAGACCAGTTTTATGAGTGAACTTTGATCTTTCCTCAGGATGAAGAACATGTACATTTCTTCTAAAGAGAAAAAAGCCAGCGGATGCACACCAACAAAACTTTCAAAAGCACAAATCCCAGGAACAAGAACCTTTTAGTGAAATCTTATATAATAAAGAGAAGGAAGAACTCCAGGTAAACAGACAGAGTAACAGAAAAAGCTTTCTGAAGTCAGATGAGCCTTCTGTGGTGTTTTTGAACAGTACTTTTAAACAACTCTCTTACCTTGAGTGTCATAACGTCTCTCAACAGGACTAGGGAGGGGAAGGAAGAAGCAAATGCCTAGCTTTCTACAATGATTTTCTAAAAAACTCTACTTTTAAATAATTTCAAGTGTGTAAAGATGACTAAACATCAGCATGACGTGATCTACTTGACTTGTAAAAAAAAAAAAGAAAAATCAATATTATGACCTACATCTAACACAGAGTGACATCCTTTGCTGTCCTTGGCACCTGATATCTAGCAATTACGGACTAGTCTAAGCTTAAGCAAAAGTCTCAAAAATACCTGGTTTAAAACCGAAAAAAGTTAAGGTATTCATGATTGCACTTTAAGTTACAGTGCTTGAAATTACCCAAGACTTAATGACTCAACTTTTTCCATATTATAGCACTTCTAAGAAGGGCACATTTTTTCTGCAGAAGTTGAACAAAAAACATGATTGACATTTAATGATCAATTCAAGTGTCACTTGAAGTCTTTATCCCCAACATTAGTCTGTGCCTTATTTCTTTAAAAAATGGACAGTTGAAGAGATGAGAAACTCAAATTGAATCTTACTCAAAATCATGAGAAGAACCAGTTCCTCAAATAAAAGGTAAACTTAGAAATTATGTTTAATGAACCTTCAGATGGAGCTGGTGAAGAACATTCCATCGTTCAGGACATTTAAATGCTTCATGTCACTGAAAAATATTTGTAGTCTGTGGAATGAGAAAATTCTATTTCACAACAAACAGAACAAATAAAATCCCAAAGCAATGCAACTTGAATCCAGTCACGATTTTACAAACCAGAATAATCTCTGGCACTGATGCTAAGGTCCACATAATAAACTTTTCTGCAAATGTTCCACTGCATTTAGAAGTTCATTCAAGGAATCAGAAAAGCAAACACTGTGAAGTTGCTCTAAAAAGCCCTATAGAGAAACTTGCAAAAAACGTTGACTAATTTAAAACAAACAAAAAACAGTTGCAAAATCATCCAAGGGTCAAAGATACAGTACAGCATGACCAGTCTATTAAGTTTATAGATGCAGCACAAAGCACGCTTTCAGCATCCATTCACAGCTTTCCACAAGCCCAAGACAATAGCCGAGCAAGAAATAAATCCAATAGAAGTTATTTTGTTGTCAGATGTGTTGTGCGACAAAAATGCTTATTAGCAGGGCACTGATACTGCATCAGATGTCCGCCTGCCTACTGGAAGTGCAATGAAAAAAATTATTAAGAGAAATAAGCAAACAGCATGCAACTCTAGCGGAATTGCTAACGTGACTATTGAGATCACGAGCACTTCAACAGGCAGAAACATTAATCTGAAAACAGATGAGAAATACCAGTCAGAATCACAAGACATAATGAGACAGGTCAATATTAAAGAGAACATATGCTTTTTTTTTTTTAACTGCGAAGCTCTCGCTATGAAATCTGAATGGGACAAATGGGGCAACAATACCGAGCTGTTTATAAAAGGATTCTAATGGCCGAAGGATTGCTCACCACTCAAACCAAATTATGGGCGCTGCAAGAAAATAAAGCCATGGACACACAAGATTATCAAAGACAAAAATCATGATTTATGCAGCACTTCAAAACGTAAGATGGTTAAAAAGTGAGTTTCTTTAACAGAAATAATTTGAATCATTTTACTCAAGGTTTTATTTAATAAGCGCTTCCAATAACATGCAGCAGCAACTGCTTTGGGAATTGAGATTCATCAGCTGCAGCTTCATTTCATCCCACTTTTCAAAAAGGAAGAAAAAAGCTGGATAAAATTAAACCAGAAGCTAATACTAGCTCAGCAACATTTTTATTGTTTATCATTTACTCCAAAATAATAGTCTGCATCAGTTTTTTGTGCAAAATGTCTCCAAGAAGAGTCACTCCTGTTCATCCAAAAAGCACCTTCCCAGAAGAACAATTCCGGACCAGGTGCCTCCTGAGACGCAGTCTGGGTGACTGAAATCCCAGCTACCCACAAAGCCCACCAAGTGTTGCTATAATTACAAACTTGCTTTGGCAAGCACCATGGCAAGTAGTCTCTCAGTACTTTCAAGAAAAAGTCTCTTAAGGAGCTATAAATAAAAAGAAGTTTTTAGCGGTACCATTTTAATTGCTTTATACATAGCATACATCCACATTAGTTTTAGATTTCTCTGGTCTTGCCTTTATCGTTCCCACATTCTCTCTTTCACTTACACATACTTGTAAATTAGGAATAAAATATGCAGTCACACTGCGGAAGTATAATGATGCACATTCAGAGTCTCAAATTAACCCCTGAAACAGGAGCTGACAGGTGCAGAGTAGGAGAATAGAGACTTACTTCTCTTACAGAAGACAACTTAAGAGCACTTTTCATCAAGTACTGCTGAATGATAACACACCCTCTAACAACATCTGTTCGATAATAAATATTAATACACAACCCAAAGTAATTAGATCCGCTACATTTAGGTCTTCTGATTACGTAAGTACTAGCTTTAAAAATGACAAAATAAAGGTTAAAAGGTAAGTTGCAATTCCTAAATGTGTATGCCAGAGGAAAGAGTGACCCAGAACTGCAATTTGCACTCATCAGACACAGGCAGGTTACTCATTTGATGCTTAGCTGGAACAGAAAACTCTCTAGTTGTCACCAAGTCTAATTTCTAACTTTGTAACTAAATTTCACGTTTGGCAAACAAGAACATAACCACTTACAGAATGCGGTTTTAGGACAGGAGTGGGAATCCAAGAAATCTGGGCATGCGTTCACTTAGTTTTAACTTGGACTTTCCACACTGCCCGATCTTTTCAATCGGCTTTTGAGAAAAGGACTATGCTCAAAACCCCCTTCTGTGCTTGCCAGTGTACTCTGAAATCCTGGAGTGAGAGGAAGGCAATACATTTCTGACTTCTGGATTTCATATAATTAAGGCCTTGAAGAGCAAATAATTTTTGGCAATAGGACCTTAGTGGTTAGTAACACTGTTACTAAAGGGATGTCCCAGTAGGTAAAAGAAAACTTATTTTCACAGAAGATAAAAAAAAAAAATTCATCAAGCTACCACCAGTGTCAGGTCACAATTTCTCTCATCTATGCTGTTTATAGTTATCACACTGAGATTGACTTTTATAAACAATGAACTTTTATTTCATGAAGATGAGTACTACAGATATTAACCTCAAAGGATTATTAAAAAAAAAAAAAGCAACCAACCTCCTCAATTTTTAAAGACCAGGAGTACCAGACAATTGGCTTCCTTCCTCTTTCTGTCAGACAAGATGTTCGTTGTTCAAGCGCTAAAAGCCCAGAGGCTTCAAAAACAACCTCACACATAGAAAAAGCAGCTTAGCTCTTTGATGCCACATTTTCACGTACCTGGGGACACTGTATATGCACGTTACCCCAGCAAAATATGAATGTGCATGCGAGCACACACAGAGATACACCTGTGTACACATATATATGTATCTGTGTGCATATATACATATATATACACACACACACAATGACATACACAAATCCTGCTCAAATGCTGCACAGGAATACATTCCCTTCAGGGCTAGAAGATGCCTATTTTTAGCTATTAGCAAGAAAGCCAAGTGGTTTTCCAAATCCTCCTCTTTGTGAACAAAACATTGGGTTTTGAGCTGGGCTTCCCTTGTAACAAGGAGAACAAAGGTTTTTTCAATTATGGAATAATCAGCTTTAGCGAACTTGCCACTGAAAATACAAGTGACCTCAGAGAAGTGACTCAGGAATCATGATTTAATTGGTATGCCACAATGAAATTACGGATCTAAGGACTTTGGACCAACCCCACAACCGAATACCTACACAAGTAGCAGTGAATTCCCCGTGGTTCCTCCTTAACATTCAGGATTTCCCTCTCTCAACTCTTCCTGCCGCACACTTCACAGTGAAAAATCCGGACCCAGTAGCACAAACTCAAGCAGTAAACAATTCAGTGGAGGCAAAATCAGAATAAGAAAACTATTTGAGCATGGCCAATTTCTTCCGAGGTGGCCAAATTCATTTCTAGTTGAACAGACCCTAGTAAAAGCCTCCGCACACAATAAAAGAGGATTATACCAGACAGTAGCTTCGCTGTATTTCCACACAGCTTGAATACCTTCAAACCTGGCCACACTTTCCAAACACCACAAAATATTCCCTCAGGCCCAGAGAACTTTACTCTACAATTTAAAAACCTTCTGTTGCCAACGAAAGAGGAAAACTGGAGGGTCAAATTGAGAACATGGTCTAGTTCTGCAGTGAGAAAGGATCTTTTCTGCTACGGTCATGAGGTTTTCAGTCACTTCTGACCTACAGTCTTAAGTGTGTATTGACAAATAATTAATAAAAAAAAAAGAGCCTCCTGAGCCAGGCCTTCTGCTGAGGTACTTGTTAGAGGTCACACTGATATCAGCAATACTGCACCCATTTACATCTTTACGAAGTTAAGCCTGTTATAACCCACTGACTTTCCTTAAATATTTAGTTTTGATATAGACGGGTACTCCTGCCGCCTGGTAAACCACGGTGCCTCCAAGATCTCTGCATGTTTTACTTACCCCAGCAGTATCTGTTTTTTCAGCAGTTTAAGTTCTCAACATATAAGCTCATATGAAAAGCTATTATGTCTGCCCCACTCTCACAAATCTATTTAGACAAAGTTCAAAACACAAATTCTTGCATAACGCCATAAGGAAATTCCCTAGGACACCTTATTATCTCAGCCTCAACCTTCAGCAGGCCTTTTCACCTCTGATGTTGGACTATTTGGTTTGGGGTGATCCAGAACAGTCTCCTCAGACGTACCAAAAGGGCAGGAATCTTAGTTCAAGGGAAAGCCATTATAATTGATTTTACTGAATAAACTAAGCTTCTTTCTCCAGAATATACTGCCACTTCTTTTTTTTCCCCCTTGGGGCTTTTGTCCTCTAATTAAAAAACCCCAAACCAAATAAATGCGAGACCCTGAGAAATACAGCACATTTCTTTCTTTTAGAGTTTTCATATAAATGGTTTAATCTTATTTGTTGTTAGCTGACTACACAGTTAGGGTCATTTAGGAGCAGCTGTGGTCAAATAAACCTGGAACAGTTTCATATCAGAACTGTAATACACAGGGTTCACTGGCATATAGAAAAACCAGTAAAAGACAACCACAGCAGCAGGAAGAAAATAGGATTCTATTTTGTTTTAATAAGGACAGATCCAAAAGCATAGCTTAGAGTCCGATACATTGACAAAGACATTTCAAAGAGGAAAAAAAACCCCACCAGAAAGCCTGACAGCCTTCGCTGCGCCCAGCATACCAACCGGGCCACACAGAAATCTCTTTCATATTGTTTTGAATTAAAGTTGCGCTGAGATCGGGGCCGCAAATAGGACCGACTTCACCCTGACAAAATCCCTCATCACGGCCAAGGCACAAAACAAGGGCTGTATTAACGGAAAAACTGATCCCACCTCCGGTCCGTCAGTGTCTCCTAATTTAGCATAAACCGAGCATTTTGAGCAGGGCCAGCCCTCAGCCCCCCTCCTCCGGCACCCGGCAGAAGTGCCCGGGCACGGACCCCCCCTCACCGAGGGCCAGCAAACAAAAGGCCGGGAGGCAGCAGGGGAGGGAGAGGGGCAGGCGGCCCTTCCCGCAGCACCGGGGCTCCTCATTTACCGGCCGCTTCATGGCGGAGCCGTGACCGCCGTGCGGGGCGGAGGGAGTCACCTGCGCCGGGGTGGGGGGTGGGGGGGAAGGTCATTAACACCCTCCCAAAGAGCAACTGGCAATGGAGGCGGCGGGA
>VZSF01002155.1:333875-362759 GCA_013398295.1 Chionis minor | reverse complement strand
AGAGGAGGGGGCGCCCGAGGGGGTGGTGGGCAGCTGCCGGGGGGTGAGGCCGGGGAGGCCTGGAGGGACCCTGGAGGGACCCTGGAGGGCTACAGGGGAGCTACAGGAGAGCCCACGCGGGGGTGTCTGTTGGACGAAGGCCACCATGGGGTGGCTTCCAGCCCCATGGGCAGGAGAAGGGCCCCGGGGTGGCGGTGCCCACACCCAGGCGGGCTCCGGCCAAGGGAGGCCCAGTGGTGGTTCCTAAAGCCGCTGGGCCCCGGCGTCGGCCTGCAGGGCCCCTCACAGAGCTGCTTCCCTCGTGTGATGGCGCCCGGCGCCGGAGGCCCTCAGTGTCCCGAGGGATGGCGGGAACAGCCGAGGGGCCGCCTGCACCGGGATGGCTGGGGTTGGGTGGCACGGGGAGCCGAGTCTGTCCCGTGCCCGGCCTGAGCTCTGAGCCTTCGCACCAACACCCGCAACGGCCGGGTACAACGCAACGGCCGGGAAGTGTAGGCACCCTGGGTCTCCTTTTGCTTGTAGCTGCACAGCTGTAAATTCGGAAGGAAAATCAGTAGCATTAGTTAACTTGCACTTCCTTACCGTGCTGGGAGTTGGCTACGGTAAATCTCAGAACAGTGACTGCATTATTGTTCTTGAGCCCAGGCTGAATGCCTGTTTGGGTTAAAAATAGCCAAAAAATCTTACCTCGCCAAGCTTTGGTGCTAGGTCTTTTTGTTGGTTTTAAGCACTTTCTTCTTCAAGAGTGAAGGTCAAGAAAGGATTTATCAAAGGTGTATTTTACGATGAATTTAAATTCTTTTGAAATACAACGTAGCAAAAAGCTCTGTTTCAATTAAAACGTTCTAGCTAAATTTTGTTCTGCTAAATTTTGTTCTTCTGATTTGTATCCATTAAGTCACCAACACTTTACTAGGCGCTCTGTGGTAACACTTGGGAGCAGTAGCTCTCCAATTACTACTGATGTTAGCGTAGCTGATAAAGACAATTATGCCTGGAAATAATTAATTGTGTTAACGTAGGCTAAGTTGCATGCGTCTCTAGGCACGCACCACCTTCCTGGCCTGCTGTTGTAGCTGAGGGATCCTGGGTGTGGGTGTGCTCGTTTCCGTGTGCGTAACCCCAGCGGGAGAACCAGAACGAGCACATGAGCCAAAGAAACAGGACAGCGAATGGCCATGTGGTCATTGTGCGTCGTATTTGACATTTTTGATCTGACTGGAACAAAAAAATACAGTGAACTGCATCAATCTCTGATGTAATGCTATTAAAATGTAATGATGTTACATTCAGTAAGTGACCTGGTACTTCCTGGCAGAACTGAATGAAGGCATGACAGATACATGTTCATTCTTTTGTCCTGTAACTAAACTCAGCTCTCCGGTCCTCTCACCCCCCAAAAGTCCCCTCCGTCGTTATTATCCACAAGTAGCAAAGACCAACAACGTGACGCTGCCAGGAGAAGGCTTCCCGTCCTTCCGGCTGCTTGGTGCAAAGCTACTGTACAGCCACGATGCAAACCGAACGTATTCAGAGGCAGGTAAGAGCGAGGTTTTGTGGAGCAGGAAGCTGAGCTGAGCTTGCTTAGGGTGGGGAGACGGTGATTAGCGATACGGGCATGTGTCCACTCATCCACGTCAACGCACCTGCCTGTTGCTGTGGTATGTGCCCAGCTCCTCCTTGTGCCGGGTGCTCTGCTGGGAGCGCCGGCGAGTGAGCGGCTGTAACCATCAGCAGTGACTTGGGTTTGCCCGACCACTACGGCCTGGCTTTGTTATCTAAAACCAGTAGATAGTTGCCACGCCAACACAATATCACATATCGTATTTGCACATGCCCATCAAAAAGACAGTGTTACACCCTTGTGTGAAACCAGATTGCAAATCTCCACATGCAAACATGCACACACACATGCATATATAGACCCACACAAACAGAGGAATTAGTTGAGGGATTAAAAGAAGCCCTTTCTTCCCAAGAACGTTAGTGATTTTAACTTCGTAGCGTAGCTAAATAATTGGTATGGGGGGAATGTGGTTTAGAAGAGTCTGACTCAGCTTCACGTAGTAAATCTAGTTTTACCACTGCCTTTCTGTGTGATCCCGAGTGCAGTTCTCAGCTTCCCCCAACCATACTGCCTTTTGCTTGAACCAGAGGTATAATAGTAACGGCTCAGTCCCAGGCTGGGAGTGGAGAGGAAAAGTTCACACTGAATAATGCTTGTAGAGGTACTCCGCGTGAGTATCTCTGGTGAAGGGCACTACAGTATGATAATAACTGTATTGTCAACTTACTGTCGGGAAAGATGGTTTACAGTGACCTTCTAAGGAGCTTTTCTGTAACTATCTAATTTTTGTTTACGTTGCATGGGGTTGGTGGAAGTTCACTGCTCTAGACATCAAGGAATGGATTATTTGAGTTACTCAACGGTAATCTTCATTAAAACTAGAAGCTGCATAATGCAGAACAATGAAGTCCTCACAAAATGCACAAATGAACATAAATCATTTGTGTTCAAGTACTTTATGTATTAAAAAATACCACTTCTGCCTATGTAGATATCTTTGGGTTCTGGGGATGCTGGAGAGGCCTGTCTATATGAAACATCTGGTCGGCTTTTGAGTACTCTGATTCGCATCTGCACGATTGAGTTCTCACGTTTGGCCAGAAAAGCAGCTGAGGTTGAGAGACAAGATAGGGGTCAGCTGCTTTTGTATAATTATATATTCTGCTTGGACAGGTAGGAAGGTGCCTTTCCACTCAGCAGTTTTCATGAAAGACAAAGGTTTTGTGACAGCGTATCACTTGGACAGAATATGAAGGACTGCAGATAAATTGGGATTTTAGGCTACAGGGATTATCAAACATTGCAGTGCTGCAGGCTGAGATTTATCAACTACCAAGACCTGGTTCCTATTTGCTTTTGCTAAAATCCTTTTGAAGGGTGAGAGTATTCATGAACATTGAAACTGTAAGCAGGCGAAGTACAGAAGTCAGGATTTCTTATTACAGGAGAAATGGAAGAATAAAAATTGGGAAGATTACAGTGGAAACCATGTCACAGTGAATAAGGAGTCAAGCTTCAGTCTTGGGGAAAACGGGCATCCAGCCTAGTTTAAATTAGATGTTAGACTTTTTTTTCTTTTTAAACTTGATCCTGGATTTCCTTCTGTCACCTCATATCCTTTTACGGTCAGTAGCACTGTATCTATGCATATTTATTAGATTTAGACATATTTTGCAAGTCACCTTCACAACAACTTCATTTCTTTTCCTGGAAAAACTGGTTGGTTACGTAGAGACTGAATTTGCAAGTCTAATCTTTGGCGTTTATTAACCCTTATTAGTCTGGTTGCTCAATGGACGGATAAGTTTTCAGGCTTATTTGCCATTTAATTTCCTCCTATATATTAATCACAGTCCATACTTCTGTTTAGATTTCGTAATCTAGATTCCTTGACACATGAAAATTACCTGCATATTCAGAACCCTGGGAGGGAAACAGTGGTCCTGTTTGAGAGAGTTGTCCTACTATTTGAGCGAGCAAGAATTAATTGTTAGCACTTCTCTCCTTTCCTTCAGGCAGCCACAGGTGTGGGAAGAGGAGCAGGTTTATGTACCTGCAAATAACTTTCTTTGCCTTAAGCTCACGGTGAAGCTAGAGTAGAAAAGGCAGATAGTGTTTTTCCTGGCCAGACTAAGACACATCTCTGAACCTGAGCTAGCAGTGCTCTGTCTATTTGCTTGTGGTATTTCCAGACCTACTGAAGGCTTAGAAAGCGCCGCCGCTGAAACAGGCACAGTTGCTTATTGAGGCAGAGGTTGGTGCACCATGAGACAAGTTGTTGGAATAAACACAGCTGTGTTTTTTTTCATTACACAGAATTCTCATTTACTGGGTCAGTCAGCCACAAACCTGCGTGCAAAGGTACAGAGGTAAATGAGTGTCCTTGGGGAAGCACTAGGACTGTAGGATCTACTCTTGAATTTCATCTTGGATAGGGTTCTCCAACATTTAAGTCAAATAAAGCTGTGGTTATACCTATTACAGGGAATGGTTAGAGCTTATTAATAGTGAGGAAAACAACCTGCTATGAAATATACAGTCAACCTTTGTAATCAATTGTGCTTTCAAACATCTAATTGCTTCCAACTCTGCCATGACAATCTTCAAGCTGTGCTCCCTGAGTTAAGGTTTCAGATAAACCCATCTGAATTCCCTGCAGAGAAGACTCTTCCTTTTCAGGAGAAGAAACTTTTTATATGCATGGCTGTAATCGAGAAGCTCCTGAACAGATCTTGTTCGCGTTCCCATGTAAATGTCAACTCTGGGCAAACCCACAGCCACAAAATACCCAGTTCAGGGCTTCAGAGGGAACAGTGGCCGTGTTCCCAGGAGAACAGCCTGAAAAACAGAGACTGCCCACAGACAGTGAGGCCCAAGGGATGAGGCAGCGCCAGGAGTCGGCTTGTATTCCAGCACTGGAGTAATGCTCACTGCTGTGTTGGGCTAAGCTCATCTTCGCCGCCGGGCTTAGACTGGCTAACAGGGATCACTGACCAGTTTTCACTTCAAAAAGAAGTCATAGTTGGAATGATTTTGAAAAGTAGGATTTTCTGTACGGTCACAGAGTTTGTACTGGGCCAGCAGAAACGTCTGCATCAGATGAATACTGCTGGATTCGTGGTGGTGTGTGCAGCTCCCACCAGGCTTCCAGGCTGTAAGAAAACCCTCATGGCTTTAGCACACAGGCAGATCCACTTGTCACTCACCAACAGCACAATGAAAGGACTTTTTCAAGCCACGAGATGTAAGGCTCAGTGGAAAAGTAGCCTTGAGTTATCTGGATGCAAAAGAGAGAATTCAGCACCTGTGGCAATGAACGATGTCAGGCCCTGTTATCAGCTTGGACTGGTGCCACCAGCAGAGACAATGTGCCGTTTCCAATGTGCCACTTCAGTTGCAGCTGTGTGGACCTGGCCTGGGAGTACAATGCTGGGATTATCATTACAACAGGTCTGGGAAGCACGGCTCCCTTCCTGAAATCCACTGTCCTCTTTTCAATAAAACTAATCCAATCGTATCCTCCAAGTCACCTTTTTGTGGCACTGCCTGTGAGGGACACACACGATACAATCAGATTCTCTTTTATGGCATCTCTTGTGCTAACAAGCATTGTCCTACAAGCACTTCTCAGGCTGAGTCGGCTTCCCTAGCTCCCAGGTAACCCATTTTTTTTTTTACCCCCCAGTTTTTCAATTAAGCAGAAATTAATTCCACTTCTATGAACCGCTGGCCACATTCTGTTCACAGGTACTGATAAAAGTACAGAATTAATCACTTGCCCTCGGGCACTGGGTGGAACCTTCAACCTCTTCATACCCACAGTGCAAGTTTTCATCAAGTAGGAATGTACTGGCCATGTACTGAAGTGGTGAACTGAGGAGTTCAGAGCACAACACAGGTTTCCTAAGTGGAGGGAGATAAGACAAAGAGAGCTCTCCTTCTTCCGAGGCTCAGATTTTTATCATATCCCAAAAGCAAGCAGCTGAAGAGATTGCACTCATGAAGCACTGTGCTTTGAGAACAGGTTGGACGGCCTGCCCATTCGTGCGAGACTGACTACCAGATCCCATTTGGGATGAAAACAAGTTCTTAAACAGGTTATACCTACTGCTATGGCTCACAGCTATTATCAGATGCTGAAGGGGTTTTGGTTTGTTGTTTTTTTTTTTTTTACATACTTAATTCTCTGTAGGTTCTTCTTGTCATTCCCCGCAAGGGAGCCAGAGCATGTGCAGTGTGCAGCTGCACTCAGCCATCATCTCAGATGAACATTACCTTGAAAACCCCAACTGCAAAAAACACCCCCACTAGACTGGCTCCATGTTGAGTGGCAGAGGTAGTATTTTATTTTTTGAGCATCCCTCCTCAAGGACACTAAAGAGTTTGTAAAACATCACTGAACGAAAACAAAACATTGCCAACAACAAAAAAGCAAACCTGCTGAAAAGTAAAACAGAGCAGCATTCAATTATCAGAAAACATGAGAGCTAAAGTGCTTGAGATAATTTCTTAACTATGCACAGTCTGAAGTCAATCTTCCCCATAAAAATGCTATTTTTTAACAGCACCTGCCTGGCTGCATAGGTTTCTTCACCAGTCTATGGCAGGATAACACTACTAAGCCAGAGCCATTACCCAAAGGGCTAGGAGCAATGTATTTCTTTCTGTCCCTCATACTAAAGGTAAGTTAATAAATAATATTCAAAGAAATACATTTTAAAGTTCAGGCAGCTGAAGTCGGACTTCAAGGAAAGGGACTGTATGGATTTCCCATACAGTGAAGTCACTAGCATGGCCTGAAGCTGAACAAAGCTTTGGTGGGATTTATAAAGTGCTGTCTTTTAGTATTTTATGCCTGTCTTTAGTAGTGTTTTTCAAACCAGCACCGGGGTTGAGAGTTAAAAAAATTCTGAAATAAAAGAGCAATTTTCAGTGGATGCTGGAGCTAGACAGACATTACACAGTGCACACAAATATATTAAAAAAAAAAAAAAAAAAAAAAAACCCAAACCAAAAAACCCCTAAACCCCAAACCTAACCCAATTATGGTAAAACTTTTCATCCTTAAAAACAAACACCCACCAAGCACCAAGAGCAAATCCCAAAGCAATATCTGCCTCCTGGTCCCCTGGCTCGTTCCAGCAAGGATGGTTACTACATGATACAAGCTCAGCAGCAATGGTTGTGAGCCTGAGCCTGCAGGCACTCAGTGCAAAACTCTCCCGGCGTGCAGCCCCATGGGAGCGATCCAGTTTTCACCGAAGCCAAAGGGAGCTCCCTGCAGACTTCAGCAGATTTTGGATTGGCCCCATAGATTGATAGCGGGAGCAGGACCTTGTTTTACAGTCACTGTTTTTCTATCCAGCCACAAAAGCCACCCCCTGAAATTCCTGAAGGAGTTTTCAATCTTCCCCTCCACGCATGCATTTAACATCCTTTACAGTTAATAGCAGTTACACATGCATATCAATGGGAGAAAAGTCCCAGTCGAGACGAATTACTGGTAGTAATAAAAGAAACCCAGCAGAAATCCTGGGAATTCTTAAAGACCCAACTCCCTTGAATAAATCCATTTCCCCATTTAACCAGCTGGCATCTGCCCGCTGGACCGTAATGCAGGAAGCTCTGTAGTGTGTGTGCGTGTGTGTGTGTGTGTGCATGTGTGTGTGCATGTGTGTGTGCACGGGTGTCTGACGTGTGCGGGGTGAGCAAACGGCTGTCGTTCTGCGGCAGACGAGCCCATCAAGCCGCCTCCTGCCTCAGTGTCCCAGCAAGCGTCTGGAGCGCCGGCCCTCGCCACTCTCACTTGTGAGCCGTGTTGTTGTAATCGTCCTGTGCGGCGGCTGGCAGGGAATGGTCTATCCTGAACTCTTCCTCCAGCCCGCCGGGCACCTTCGCTGAATCCCCCCGGGCTGCAGGTTGGTGACTGTCTGCGCCGCCCCCCTCCAGCCCCAGGATCTGTCTCTGCACCAGCTTGGAATAAAGGCCTCCTTCTTCCATCAGCTCCTTGTGCGAGCCCTGCTGCACCACGCGGCCCTTGTCCAGCACAATGATGTTGTGTGCCTTCTCGACAGTGCTCAGCCTGTGAGCTATGACAAGCACCGTGTGGTTCTGCAAGTCGCCGTAAATCGCCTGCTGAATCTGCGCGGGAGGAAAAGACATTAGTGCCCAAGCATCACTGGCTCCGCGTTGGAAGGGGGAACGGCAACTTTGTGGCTCCGTGTTAAGAAACCTCTGGACGGGAGGTTTGCTCCCCGCTGACTACGCAGAGGACACAAGGCTTCCTGCAGCACTACCAGCTCCAGCATGTCCCTCCCAGCTCTCACCGTGCAGCCCAAAAGACCATCTCAGTCCGGCCAGCCCGCCCGTGCGGTACGCACACAGGTCTGATCCTGCAAGCTGGGCTCTTGTTAGAGCTGGACCACAAATTTGGAGACCACGCGGTGTTGGCATGGACCGCAGGAAGCCAGTACTTGGTAAATGCAGCTGCTCAGAAGAGCGGGGCTGTTTCCTGGGTGTATCAAGGCAAAGCGAGAGAGAGTTGTTTGCCAGCCAAGAGACGGACAATGGCACTAAGGTCTCAAGGCAGGCAGATGGCCACCACGCCACGTGTCACACCAACACCTCTGTCTAGCCAAAACCAGCCCCTGCCTGGCATCAGTTACCACGCACATGGCTGAGGGCCTGCAAGCCCACAAGGTCAGATGCTCACGCAGCGCCACGCCGTGGGCTGGCAGCACTTGCTCATCCTCTGGGACCAGGAGACATGTCCTCACACCTCAACCTTGGGCTAGCTTTCCCTCATGTCATTAAACCAGTGAGGCCAAACTTGTACTGGTAGAATGGTCTGGTCATCACATCCCGGCCAGATAAACCCAGCTCATTTCACAGAAAGCTCAGGGCCTTTCCTGCCAGCGTGGTTTCTTTGGTGCCTCAGCTGGGATTTTAGCTCAGGCAGTCCTACTCTGCCTGCTGCAGTACCATTTTTTAGGGTCTTCCTCCATATCCTGTCCTAAAAGGCTGCACAGCGCTGCTGTATGCCAATAAACACTTTCCACATTTCAAAAATCGGCAGAGATCCCGATCTCAGCGGGTTTGTCGGGCACTGGTTGCTGTGAGCACAGGATTATTCCCTTCTTGGTGACCACAGCAGTGTTGGAAGCAAACTCCTGCTCAGGAATTAGCATCTTACCCAAACCTCTAATTGCACCATGTCGAGACTACACTTGTCCACAGGCTGGAAATTGGAGCTACAGTCTTTCCTCCAAACCCAGATTGCCTCTTTGGCCCAAACAGTCATGTCAGACACTCACCGCATGTTCACTCTCGGCATCCAGCGCGCTTGTGGCTTCATCCAGGATTAGGATGGGGGGGGTTCGGATTAAGGCCCTGGCAATCGCCACTCTCTGCTTCTGGCCACCTGACAGCTGGGCTCCTTTTTCACCTGCCTCTGTTGGGTCAAGGGAGAGAGGAAGGGATCAAAATAAACATCAAAAGCTGCCACCAAGTTTAGCTCTCAGCCAGCGGCCTCAGGATGGTGTCATGCTTTGACACAAAGACAGGTAAATGCTCCTGCTCACTTAAGAGCAGTTTAAAGGAGTTAAACATCTCTGAGGCTGCAGTCCTTCCCTTCCAGCAGCAATTTCTCCACTGTTGTCCCAGGGTTTGAGGGACTGATGTTCATGGAAACATAGAGAAGTCGCTCAGCCTGGGAGATCATCCAGACCTCCTGCCCTGGCCATGGGCAGCTGCATCCCTGCAAGCTGGGCTCTGGAGAGTGTGCAAGGAGGCAGCAGTGAGAGGAAACCGGGACCTCTCTGCTGGCTCCCATCAACATGATCCACCATCAGGCTGACCCGCGTCCTCACAAAAAGTCCCACTGTCACAAACACATCAGTTTTTATTACTATGGATTTATGGCAGGTTTATTTTCTTCTCTTGCAAGTGGGGTGGTACACGGCTCACCATTTGGGTTCTGGGCTTTTCTCCTGATCACTGCACTGAAAAATCGTGAGACTGCCAGTGCCACATCTCCATAACTCTGCCAGGCACCGGGAGCCGGACCAGTCTGAATGGGACGGAGGATGCTCACCCCACTGCCACGGGGCGGTGGCAAAACGCTCTCCTGGGACGGGCTGAGAACTCCTGTGATGGACTGATAAATCCTGTGACAGCTCAGTCACCCCAAAAGGCAGCCAGGGGGCTGCACCTTTCCATGTAACCTCCTCTGCAGTGCCTCTGAGCTGCTGTGGACTCCATCGTCACTACCTGCCTGACTTTCCACCCGAGGGGAGAAGTTCTGCCTTCCCTAGGCACAAAATGCTTTCAAGCACAAATGGAGGGAATTCAGTACCTGTGTGATAGCCATCTTGTAGCTCGGTGATGAAGGCATGCGCATTGGCCTTCTGGGCAGCCTGCACAACCGACTCGAAGGAGGCTGAAGTTAAGCCGTAAGAAATATTATCCGCAATAGAGCGGGCGAACAGCACCGGCTCTTGGCTCACCAGGGAAATCTGCAGAAAGGAAGGGAAGAGCAGGTGGTTGGGAGCGGAAGGATGACCGGCTGGCGTCTCAGATCATCGGTGTTTTTTCCTGATGGGTAAGAACTGAAGCAGGCAGAGCCTCACCATTAAACCAAGAAAAGATGTGCCTCAATGTGAGCTTCAAGCAAGGATGCTAACGATGGGGTGCGTCATGGCAGCCTCAGCCCAGCTTGCATTGTCTGCTGGGAAGGCATTTCACAGGAAAGAAACCCAATGCGATGCTGGTAGGTTGGCATCCGGGATGGGATTCCCCCTCCAAGATCCTGCTGTGTTTTTACTCCAGACCTGTCATTCCCATCACTGTTTGTTCTTCCCAGAAGGGGAAACCAGTTGCTGGGACAAGGCAGGCTGGAGAGACCCTCTCCCAGGGTGTTGCTGATTTTCCGTTCAAGGCCAGTAATCACGCTTGGGCCACGTGAATGAGCCCTCCTGCACATTTAATCCAAAATTAGCAAGTTAGGGACATAGCTGCTGCAATTCCTTAATTGCTTAGCAACAGCTTCCCTGTCCTACCTTACAGCCGTTGCTGCTCACTCTCAAATTCAGCCTGCTTTGTCAAACACTCAATATCAAAATAAATTGAACCCTCTAAATTATTGCTCGGAACTGGGCATGAAGAGAGCCAGCAGGACACGGTCATATTTTAATTGACTTCTCCCCATGCTCCCTACACCACACTAAGCTTTCTAAACTGAAAGACTAGCTTGTCTTTTAATTTTCACTCAGTACGGGCAGGGAATGTAAATTAGTCACACTGACTTTGGCTTTCCAGCCTGGCACTGATCAATTGTTTTCAGGTTTTCCTGCTGGCTGGTGAGGCCATTTGCTTTGGGCGCAAACAAAGAAGGCAGTTACTTGCGGAGGAGATGAAGGCTGATCTGTGCTGACACACAGACGAGAGCCGAGGGGCCCGGACCCCTCTCCTGGGCAAACCACCCAGCCCCTCTGGTGCTCCAGCTGCTGTCAGAATCCCGAGAGGTTTAACTCCCCATTAGCTGGGAATTACTTTAAGATCTTAAGGTAGAAAGTACTGGAGGAACGAAAAACATTTACCCCCCCCCCAACCACCCAACCACAATTTAGACAATAATTAATCCAACAATCAAAAACATATTTCTACTGCGTTAGCCAAAAAATACAAAACAAAACATGTTTCCTGTTCTGTTTTCAGAAGACTTCCCCCTCCCCATGAAACCACTCTCCATCCCTTTCCCTTCCACCCACACAAATTATCTGAATTCATTTCCTGGACCACCTCCAGCCTCCAGCTTTCTGGACATTTCAGAAGTTGTCAGATCTAAAGCAACATGCAGTGCTACTACCATCCATCCCCTCTGACCACAGCAGGCGATAGCTAGAATACACATATCAGTCGCTCGTACCACTGAGTGCAGGTACTTGTGATCGTACATGTTAATGGGATGCCCGTCCAGCAGCACCTGCCCGTCTTGCAGAGGGTAAAAGTTCTCCAGGATGTTGACACAGGAGCTCTTCCCGCTGCCTGAAGGACCCACCAACGCCGTCACTTTGCCGGGGTGCAGGGTGAAGGACACATTCTGCAACACAGATGGGAGAACATGCTTAGGTCCTGGTTTTTCCCAGGGTCCCAGGGCAGTGGCTCGGGCACTATGCAAGAAAGGTAGCCGAAACCTGGCCACGGTGACCTTCCACCTTGGTGATGTGCCACATCAGCTATCTCTTCTAGCTCTGAGGAAGCAAGAAGCCTCCAAAATGGCTTCAAATTTGCCTGCTGATGTAGCAGGACCTCTAAAAACTACAAAGCAAAGTAACCTCTTTGCTGCCTCCCCCTGCCCCGTGACCCCAGCCCCTCTCCCATGGAAACGGTCTGAGACAGCTTGGCACAGAGCCCTGTACCATGCTGACGTGTTTAATGCCTGAGCGGGGAACAAGGGTTTTATTAATAAATCTCATTCCTTGTAAGGAAGGCCAGCCGTAAACACCCGCTGTTCCTTATAATCCGTTTTCCAACATGCCGTTGAGCCTGCCTTTACGCATCTCCAGAAGGGCAGCTGACATTTCCCGCGGGCTGGGCATCGGTTATTGCTGTGATGGAGAAGCGGCGCGTGATGCCTCGTGGTGGGGAGCGCTCTGCACCCGCGGGGCTCACCTGGAGGACCTGCGTTGCAGAGCGAGTGCGGTAGGAAAATGTCACATTTCTGAACTCCACTTTCCCGTCCACGTGATCTGGAGCCAGGGACCCATCGTTCACCATCGTTGGCTTGCGGTCAATGAACTCGAACACCTTCTCGGCAGCTCCCACTCCCTGCATCAGGCCGCTGTAGACAGAGCCAACGGACTGGAAGGGAAGAGGCAAGGGTGAGACCCTCCCATGCAATGGAAAAGGCAATTGCTCTGACACGTAAGGAGAACAGTTGAAGCATTCCCAAGTCTATCACCTGACATTAACTACAGTCATCAGACACAGAAAAAGAAAGCTTTTCCCCCTATGCGGTGTACAGAGGGGATATATAGACATAGCCAGGGAAAGGGCATCTAGAGAGGTTTGTGCACGGGTAGACCCAGAGAGGAAAAGAAGAAGGAAACAAATGGATTGAGAAGAGAAGATGTGTGCCAGGACATACACGACCCAGACTTCCACCAGAATCCTCCACCTATCTCTCTCTGCTCAAGACCAGCCACTCCCCAGCCCAGTGGCTGAACTGACTCTGCCTGTGGCAGCACATCACACCAGCCCCAAGAGCGTCTGGCAGCTCATTCCCTAGCACACAGGTCTCAAATGCAGAGCAGCTCCAGGCTGGACCCTTCTAGACAACCATTTGGCAGCTGCTATGGCTGTTCCCTGCCAGGATGTGGTCCTAGTGGATTTACCATTGTGCTTTCCCAACTACCACTGCTGCACGCTGACACCAGCTTCCCTGGAATAAACCCCTGTCATGTTGTCTCTTCAATAGTAAACCCAGAGCTGCAGGACAGCTTGTACTGCAACTGCCCCTCCCATCAGGAGGGGAAAAAAAAGACCCCAAACCAAACAAAACTCACACCAAAACCGCAGCCTGGAAACACCACCAGAGCCTGCAGTCATCTGAACAGATGGTGAGAGCCGGGCACACTGCCTCCAACTCTGCTCTGCCACTGCACAAAGGCTGAAGCGCTGCCGAAACCACACTTGGCTGCGAGGAAACCTCGACTTCATCATTTCTGCCTTGATTAGCCAAGCTTATGCCTTTGCAAGGGAAAGGCAGCGCTGGGTGGGCTCTACCATCCCACCCACAATCTCATCTTGCTAACAGGCTGCCAACGCAGCAGCTTGCAGCCTATTCCAGGAGGGGAAAAAAAAGTAATATAATTAAGTTTTTAATGAAGCCTGAAATTTAACAGGCAACTTCATAACCCCTGCATCCTTCACGCCAGAAAACGTGTTTGGGAGACAGCCAGGACTCTGCTCTTCAGCGGGGCCAACCTGACCCCTTTGGTCCCGATTGCCTTATCGGGGGGTGTGTTCACGTTGCGAGGCCACAGCAGGAGGAGCAGGGAGCAAAAGAGAGAATAACCCCACCGGTGGGAGAAGCCACAGCATCAAAGAAATGTGTTGCAGGGAAGTCAACACTGGATCTAGCCGTGTGACTACCCTGGGACCTTCTAGAAGACAAATATTATCTTGATAGGGGTAGCCCAGAGGGATAAACGAAACTCACCTCCATGCAGTCTCCTAAGACAAACTCGTAAATGATGAAGGATATGAGATTTCCACTTGTCATTTGCCCCGAGATCACAAGGTGCCCACCATAGTAAAGGATGCTGACCTGGACCACCAGGAGTGTCAGCTGGAAGCAAGAAAATGCCCCAAAATCAACAAGGACAACTGATATTTGGTGCATTCGTAATTACTCCCACAACAGCCCACAATTTGTGTGCTGACATTTATTCTTTGAGCATCCCTGACAGCGCACAGCTGACAGCCCTAGCAGCAAGCGTGGATATAAGAGAAAAACAACTCAAGTACAAGGGCTGCTTTAAGGAGCTGGGCTGGCATCTTTCAACAAAACAGAAGTCCAGAAGGGCAACAGCCAAGGAGGGAGAATTTATCTGAAATAAAAGAGCATCTCGTGAATTTTTCTCTTGGACTAACATCCTCAAGAGTAATAATCTACGCTCAAATTATCCAATGCATGCATTGGATAAAATAAACTTTCTGTTATACGAGTGTGACACATTTTAATTTAGAGCACAAAATCAAGCCAAGAGTTAATACAAAAAATCCTCCTTGCATGTTCAAGTCCCTGAAGCATAACCTCCACTCTTGCCTGAAATCAGTGTGGTGGGTACCACCCACTCTAGAAAGGAGACAGATCAGCTCCGATATGACAAATACCAGCCCCTGCCTTTATTCACCCAGTTTTGTTCCACGCTGTCTGGGTGCTCAGAAAAGTGGCGATGCCCTGGTGCTCTGTGTGATGTCTGCAGGACAGGCTGTAAATTCACACAGACAAAAATACTGGGGGAAAAAAAATTCCTCTTCTGTTGCTCTGCCACGATCTGACCTTAAGATCCTGCGTTCCCTCTGAGAAAAACTCTATCAGGGCCGTGCTAAATCCATCAGCTTCTTTCTGTGTGAGCCCTGCAGGAGCAGTTTTTGAAGGTTTTTGCCTCCTTTGACTTGTTGGGATCTGTGCTGACCCAGTTAATGCTCCGGCTTCACCTGGGAGCTCAGGAACGATGCTATAAATGCTCTGATTTTCCTTCCAGACTTGGGAAGCCATAAAGTCTCCCATGGCTGCACAAAGGCACCATAACTCGCAAACCCTTCAGCACGGGGCGCTTAGATCCTTGAAGGTGCCGAGATAAGGGCAGCCTCACGTGAGGGTTTTGCACAGACTTAGTTACCAGCCACGCCGAAGTCCCAAACCATCTGGTCTTGAATGATGAAAAAGCCCAAAAAAAACCAAACCAAGAAAACCCAAACCCAAACCCCAGCAGCCTCCCGCTGCCACCACCCACACACAGAAAATCTCTGTTTCTGAGCAGAAGCTTAACCAACGCCGCAGCTGTTTCCCAGCCGGAGCCCCGGAGATGAGCTGGCACAGGCACGCAATGCAGCAACACAGAAACACGGGGTTTTCCACGACCTTGAGCAGTTATCAATTATATTCTTATTTACAAGAGAAACCAGACCATTCGGTGGCACGATGCAGCGCTGCACTAAAGGAAAACGGCACATATTTTTTGATGAGAGAAAAAAAATTGATAATCAAGAGACAAAGGATTACTGGCAGCAGACATCAAGGCTGGGCTCACCCCACAAAGCTGCCCGGAAGCAGAGGAGAAGCACGTGCATCATGCCACATGCATTTTGGGATCCAAAGCAACGTCCCCTGCCTGTCCCCAGCCCCGCAGAGGGAAGCCCTGGCACTGGTCACCTACCCCGCTGGACCAGACGTAGTAGGTGTAAGCCATGGCCTCCCGCTTGTTGAGTTTGTACACCTGCTGCAGCTTCTGCCAGTACACGTTCGCCTCCACCTCCTCGTTGGCAAAACTGCGGACAGTCTTCATGGCGGAGATGGTCTCCTCAGCAGTGTTGTTGGCCTTGGCCAGGGCGTTCTGCACATCCTTGGAGAGTTTCTGCAAGGAGCAAGGGGATGCAGAGGGGGCTCAGCAGGAGCCGGGCTGCCTGTGGCACCTCTCCCCGCGTGCCCCAGGCTCTGCTGGGCTCAGGAAAAGAAGGCACAGTGACATTTTCCAAGGCCACAGGCAACAAGGCTGAGCACTAGGATGTATCCCACACCTTAGGACAGCCTGGGGTACTGTGCCAGCAGGGGAACAGATTTGTTGTGCTGTCCCTGAGGAGGGACCTGGGCTGTAGGAGGTGAAATGCCATGCCCAGGGCTACTCGGGATGCCTGCGGCAGAGTCGCTGGCTCTCAGTGCCCTGATGGGACAGGGTCAGCCTGGTCCAGGAGCCCTTCCAGGAGTTTCCAAGTCAGGGACAGGTCCGGAGACCAAGGGCAGCTCCACTCCTCCCACGAGCACCTGACCTGCAGGAGGAGCCCTGACCAGGGGAAGCAGCACCCAAGGACCCCACTTCAGCAGCGCCCATGCACGCTGTGTCCCCGGCACAGAGGAAAGCTCCAACAACTGATGCAGGGAGCAGCAGTGCAGGGCTTGCATGGTCCATGGGATGTGGCATTAGTCATGAGGGATGGTGCTAGCCCCAGATGGAGGGAGGGAGTTCAGTGCTGGGTGCCCCAAGTCACTCCAAAGGGAGAGGAGGACAGACTGTGTGAGGACAGGCAGGTGCATATGGGACATCCCATGACCAAGCTACCTCTAGTGTCAGCCCCGAGATGCTTCCACTCCTGAGCATGAAGCAAAAGCCAAGGCTACAGACGTCTACCCATACAGATTTAATGCCACCTTCCTGCCCCCGCTGCCAGCAGCAAAGCACCCAAGCATCAGTCCCACCAGCTCCAAGGCCACCCACAATCTCCACAATGGCTTCATGAGGGAACAGCCCTGCGTTGCAGCACACCATGGACATGCCAGCCACTCCTGCCTACCTTGTAGTACTTCCCATAGACATCAGACACCAGCATGATGATGGGGAAGCCCATGAAGGTGACGAGTGAGAGCTTCCAAGAGAGGCTGAACATGAAGAAGATCACCCCTGTGGCCTTCACCATGTTGCGCAGGAAGATGTTGATGTTCTGGGATACCAGGTCACTCACGATGGTTGTGTCCGACGTCAGGCGGGAGATGACATCCCCTGCAGCAATGAGGAGTTGGGGAAGGGGAGAGTGGGGACATGTCACCGTGGCAGGTCAGTGCCTAGCTGTGTCCCATGTCCCATGCCAGGGGCCAGCTGGAGTTCCCAGTTCAAGCAGCCCCTCGCTAGGGGTCTGAAGGGTGGCGTGGAAGGGGTATGACTCTCCCCACCGCTGCAGATACGAAGCAAAACAGAGGAGCTGGAATTGCTGCATGCACAAGGGACATGAAATGCACCTGAAGGTACAAGCTGCATCCCTGGGTCACCACGGATGGCTGCAGGACAGCGAAGGGGACTGTCACAGCACCCTACACTGGAGGGCACCCCATAGGCATGCAGAAGGGCAGTGGGCTTGTGGGTGGAGTGTTTGCTGAGCTGCTGAACGCACCTCCAGAGCTGTCAACCCAACGCTGAGTTCATTTCTAAATGACACCAGGAGCTCACCAAGGACTGCTGGCACCTTTCCCCGCTGTCCTGGCAGGACCAGCCAGGGCTGGGCACAGCACACCCTGCGGAGCACGAGGTGGCTTCAGACAGGGACTGTTTGGGTTTAGCCGTGTGCCTTGCACACGGAGACAACCCAAGCGGCTCTGAGGACAGGGGCCCAGGTACTAAGGGGCGAAGCTCCTGCGGTGCACCCTTTGGCGGAGCTGAATGTTACAGCCAGCAAACACCCTGAATTCTTTAATACTTGGCCTGTGTTTGGGTCCAGCTGAATTTCCATGCTTTTGTTTAAGTCCAGGGTTACCAGTATCCCACTTACAATAACATCTCTGGTGTCCTCGGCTACCAGGGCACTGTGCAGTGATAGCTAAATACGGCAGCAGCCTCAAAACTAAAAATACTGCCGAGAAGAAATTAAATGTGGGAAAAGTTACAGTGGGCTGGGACCACACCAGAGTGGCACAGGCCAGGCCAGGACTCAACGGCAAGCAGGGAAAGCCACAAGCATGCCCAGCAAGCTTCACGCATCTGAGGTCTCCTGTGCCCGAAGCAGAGCTGGAGAGCGGCTGATCCGCAGGCACTGATGGGAGGAGCAAAGGAGGTGTTTTGGGGATGACCCTGGGACCGCTGGGTGTCAGGCTGATTGGTGGCAATGGAACATCCCCAGGGTGATGGACAATCCTGTCCCAACCCCATGGTGGGAGGCACCCAAAAGGGAAGAGGTGTCTTCTGCTGTTTCTGAACATGAACACTTGGATGCCAACTCTGCCCCCAATCTACTACGTGCTGGTAGGGCAAACCAAGGGGAAAAAAATACCGGGATGGGAAAGAAGAGTTAGAGCAAATCCGGGGGAAAGAGGAACCAACCTGTGCGATTCTCATCAAAGAAACTCATCTCCTGAGAGACCAGTGACCTGAAGAGGCAGTTGCGAAGGCGAATGTTCAGTCTTGCAAATACGAGCGTAAAAACGCCGCCCCGGATACCTGCGGCAAATGAGCTAATTGCAGATAAGAAACGTTATAGACCAATGGACACGAAACCCGCTCCTCAGCAACACAAACACCCCGATGCCCACGCCAAGGGCTTGGGCAATGCTGTGCTGGTACCACTTTCCACCCCAGAAAGCGATGGCTAATCCATATCTCTTCTGGGCACGACCAGCATGGGGATGGATGGTCCTAACCCCAGTAGCGACAAGCTTCAGGAAGGGACACAGCGCTGCTGGGACAGGGTTCCCTGGGGAGCCTGTTCCCTGTGTCCGCTCCTGCTGCCCCACCACCAGCAGTCAGACATGGAGGGCTACACAACGGCCTTGTGAGTGCCACCATGGCCTCTCTGCACTGTGACAGCACACAGAAATCAAACCGCATCCCTCGGGTCTGGCAGGGACCCGGTGGAGCGGCTGCAGGTGAGACAGCCTGTGCCCACCACCACCGCAAGCTCCTGTGGGAAAACTGCAAACTTCTCCTCGTCAGGGCCAAAACCAGCCCCTGCGATTACCTTCCTATGGCGAGCAGTGACATGACCAGCACCGCTGTGGAGAAGCGGTCCATGCTCTTCTGCACCACGATGCCGTCGATGGCCAACCCCGTGTAGTAGGGCAGGAAGGTCTCTCCTGCCAGACAAGCACAGCACAAGGGGTTTCATCCCCACTGCACGGGATTGGCACAGGACCCATATTTCCAACGGACCGTGGCCCCCCCAGGTCCCTTCGCTCACCCAGTGCAGCCACGAGGAGGAAGAAGGAGGCGATACCCAGGAAGACGGCATCTGGCTTGGTGTAGGACAGCAGCTTATGGATGGTGGGACCCGCCGCCTCCTCCCGCTTGTCCCGTGGGGCACCGCCATCGCAGCTCTCCTCTGCCTCGGCGCGGGACTCGGAGCCGGGCCCCAGTGCCTCGCGGGAGGACGTGACGCAGGCCAGCAGCTGCCACAGCCCAAAGGTGGCCGCCAGTGCCACATAGGTCCAGGCAAAGAGCCCCCAGAACCAGGGGTCCCTGATGGTCCTCCGCACCTCCGAGTAGAGCAGCAGCTTCACCATCATGTAGATGCCCATGAGGAGGCAGACGACGGCGATGAAGGTCCGCGATGCCCTGAGGCGCCGGGGGCCATAAGCTGTGTTGGTGGCCACGCCAATGGCAGCCCCCAGCAGCACACAGCTGCGGTAGAGGCAGCCCCCCCAGATGTCCAGCAGCGAGTTGAAGATGTTGAAGTGCCGCAGGTCCTGCAGGATATCCCAGCCATCCCGGCCGTGGGCGTAGAGCAGCGTGGTGACTACGACATCAGCCCCGCTGAGCGCCAGCGTGCTGGCCACCGCCTTCCAGGCACGCATCCTCACCACCAGGCTGGGGGGGTCACCAAGGCGGTGGGGGGCAGCCCTAGCACAGGGAGGACACGGTCATGTTGGCCTCTGCTGTGGGGCAAGAAGGGGATGAGATTGTTATTTCCCCTAGGGATGTGGCAGGGAAAGGGAAGCAGGATGGTGGGGGGGGGCAACTGTGCCAGCTCCTCACCAGCCCACCCTGACCCCAGACACTGCTATCTACTCCTTCCTGCAGACACTCCAAGACATTTCATAAAACGAGAAGCACAAATGAAGACAAACTTTCCCTCCCAGATGCCTCCACCCATCCCGAATCCCACCGCAGAAATCTACACATCTTGCTGGGAATCTTCATCCCTGCTCGCTGTGGCGGTTGTGGGGCGACAAGGTCCCCGGCAGCTGGGTGATGCTGGGATATCTGTGCAGCCCACGTGTCCTGCGCTACGGAGCTGCGTAGGTGTTAAACTCGGATGTTCGTGATCCGGGAGTCCTTCCTCACCTTTCCCAGGACAAAGCTGGAAGCGAGCACTCAAAACCATATGAAAGCTGAAAGGAGACCAGCTCGGCTTTGTAACGGACTCCCCCACACCAAAAAAAGAGTAAATCACAGGTACAGCAGCCTGTCGCACCTTGCTGTCCTCAGGCCTCTTGAATGTTAATTTGGGGTAACCCACTAAACCTGCTGCGCTGCCAGCGGGCAACTCGGCGCCACAGCAAAAATCCCAAGAAGAAATTAAAAGGGGGTTGGAAATACAGAGCTGCATCCCATGGGAAAGGGAAGCTCCGGGGCAGGACACCACCTTCGCTGTCCCCCATGGGTCTGACGGGGTTGACCCAATGTCTGACCGAATTGACACAGAAAAGGGCGAAAAGCTCGACGTCCTTTAAACCAAGCGAGCTGCTCACCTGCTCCTGCGCCTTGCCCAGAGGTGCCGCGCGTTGGCACGAGGGAGGCACCCGATCCGCCGATTTGTGCTGGCCAAGCAGCTCGTGACAGCGCACAGTGCGGAAGGCACGGCACAAAGGATGCTGTGCACGGGCCACGTTCTGGCCTACGTGCCCGCAGCCGCCTCCGCAGCCACCCAAAAGCAGACCATGGGGAAACGGGCAGCGCTCGGCACCGGGCAAACAGCGCCGTCGGCCGAGGGCGGCTCAGCGGTTGGGCAGGAGGGATAAAAAGCTAAAAAGCGGAGTGAAATAGGGCAGGAGCAGCAATCCGGGGAAAAAGAGGGGTTTATGGGGTGGGTGGGGAAGGAGGGATGGAGAGCAGTGGTGTCAGGGAGGAGCTGGACACGCTTCCCAGGGTGCTCGCTGCTGCCCTCCGCTGCAAAGCTGCGCGGATCCGGCCCGCTGGAGGAGGAGGAGGAGGAGGAGGAGGAAGAGGAGGAGGCGGCCACCGCAGCTCCCTGCCACCCGCAAAAGCGACCCCCTGCTTTGCCCCCGGGAGAAGCCGAGGGTCCCCAGCCTCACATCCCTGCCTTCCCCCGGGGGAGATGCCCCCTCCCGGGGGAGACGACCGGGAAAGGGCCGTGCCCGCCGCGGCCAGGGGAGGGGAGGGGAGGGGAGGGGGAGAACACACGGTTTCCCCCTTCGCGGGGCGAGGCCAAACGCGCTCCCCGCCCGCCCGGACGGGGTCTTACCGGCGGCGGTGGCGGCGGGGACCAGCCCGGTCCTGCCCGGCGGCGGCGGCGCGTCCGGCGAACAAGGTCGGTAGGGGGCGTGGCTTCCGCGATAGCTCCGCCCCCATCGCNTCCCCTTAGAAAATTCTTTTCAAAAATAAATACATATTTTTAATTTTTTTATATTATTTTATTGGCTTGCTTCAGTTTCTGCAGCAGAGGGGGAAATCACAACACACGAGTCGGCTTTAGAAACAACCGGCACAAGGGCTCGGCATTGTGGTTGTGGGTTTTTGGTTTGTTTTTTTTTTAATTAACCCCTAAAAAGGGGCTCTACAAAGGTTTAAATTAACCCCTAACACAGAGAGGAATCCAGTACTGCGAAATCCAACTTATAAATTATTTTTCCCCTTCAAGTGCCCGTGCNGGGGAGGGGAGGGGAGGGGAGGGGGAGAACACACGGTTTCCCCCTTCGCGGGGCGAGGCCAAACGCGCTCCCCGCCCGCCCGGACGGGGTCTTACCGGCGGCGGTGGCGGCGGGGACCAGCCCGGTCCTGCCCGGCGGCGGCGGCGCGTCCGGCGAACAAGGTCGGTAGGGGGCGTGGCTTCCGCGATAGCTCCGCCCCCATCGCCACGCCCCCTCGCTGCGGCGCCGTCCCAGTCCCGCCCGCCGGTGAACCGGGCATGGCGGTAACGGGGAGCCCGGTCCCGGGCTGTGCCTGCAGGCGGGGGGAACCCGGNTTTGGTTTGTTTTTTTTTTAATTAACCCCTAAACAGGGGCTCTACAAAGGTTTAAATTAACCCCTAACACAGAGAGGAATCCAGTACTGCGAAATCCAACTTATAAATTATTTTTCCCCTTCAAGTGCCCGTGCCAGCTCCGGAGGGCTCTTCCCTGACCGGCATCTGTGCATGCAGCTGGGCTATATAGGTGATAGAGGGACTGGAAAGGAAAAATTCATTTTTTTCTGCCTGGATGACCAAAAATAAAAGTATCACACGTTCTATTGTCAATTTTTTTTCCTGCTAATTAGTGCTTAAAACTAAAAAAACCTCACTTCAAGCCATTCCCACATCCACTGGGAATGCAGTCAGACCTGGCGCGACTCTTCCCGGTTCAGGGGGACAGTGGGGAAGACAGTTTTAAGCTGTAGGAAACAAACCACAATGTGGCTAAGCCGGGTCTGGCTTCTGGTTCTCTTCTCATCTGCCCCCAGGTCACTCCCCGGGCCTTGATGCAACTGCTCCCAAGGGGACAGTTTCCATGCCATAGTCAAGCTGGAGCTATTTTGGCAAGCCCGAGTGTCTCACTGACAAAGCATACATGAGGATGGTGCCACTTCCCTCGGTCGGAGGGATGGTCCAAGGGCAAAGCCAGACCGGGAAGGGACTGAACAGACACCCTTGTCTGAACCTTCCCCTTCCTTTCTCCCCAGGACAGAGCAGGCATGTCTGCGCCCTGGACTCCCATGCAGCTGGGCCACAAACCTCGGGGACAGTTCGTGCTCCTGTCCCCGACCCCGCGGGACCCCCGAAAAAGCCCCAGAGGCTAACTGGTTTTCTTCACACCAGACATACTCTGCTCAGGCGGCAGGACCGTCTCAATCTGGAACGACACAAACTGGCCCTTCTTCAGCTTCTTCAGGGAGCTGGCAGCGTTGCTCCCAAACATGTTGTCTTCCACTTTGAAGGCAAGAGAGGGCAGGCCCCGACTTTTCCTCTTCACGCTTTTCCGCTCCCGCTTGTAGGCTGTGGTCATGTTGGCGATCACCTGAAAAGCAGATTGCTTGGGTTGGGCCTCGAGACACCACTTAAAAAAAAATAAATTAACTTGCACCCATCTTGCATGAGCTCGGCCGAGCGAGGATCGGCGCCGCAGCGTGCAGAGCTCAGTGTGGCAAGCCGAGGCTGTGCCAGCAAGTGCCAGCGCAGCTGGTTACACCCGGAGGCAAGGGAGGGCCTGAGCAAGGTCTTTCCAGCCTTATTCTCACCAACCCCAACCTAGCAGGACAGCTTACACTAAGAAACTGGGATTTCACTGCCCTGCTCAGAAGAACCATTAGTTCTCCATCAGTAGAGGGCAGAAGGGTACCTAGGCTGGAGTACCACAGAGCCAAGGGAAGCTTTTATTACCTCCCATTAATAACAGCTCCATTCCTGGCCCATCTGCAGGCGACTGTGAGCGACCTGGACACCAGAAGTGCCTTCATGGACAGGGCAGGATACTTCGGTGTTACCCAGACAGAGCTCTCGCTGCCCCATGCCACCACATGCACCTCCATTTCACAAAAGGAGAATCTGAGCTAACAAGCTTGAGCTGCCAAAGGGATCAGCTGGGAATAGATCCCACATGTTCAGCTCCCAGGCCTCCTCCCTCCTGTCCCATTTAACTGCTGCTATTCCCTGGCAAGAAGAATCACAGTCCCGGTGGGATCAGAGAGGACCACGTAACCCTGTCCAATTGTAAGAAATGACTGAGCAAACAAAGCACTTGAGCCTTGTCTATTATTTTTTGGCACACAGATTGCCAAACGCTTCAGAGAGGACACCGAGGTCATTTTTCAAGTCAGGAAACCAAGAACCAGAGAGACAAAATGACGTGCCCAAGGTCACCCAGCACATCACTGACAGTAAGGAACTGAATGTTCCTTGCTCCCCAAACCCAGCTCTCTGCGCACTGAGCCACTAGTCTTCATGGCAGCCCCAACCTCCCCAGTTTCTCTCCTCCCATTTTGGGGCAGGGTTACTTTTAACCTTCTTAATTACACCGCATGTCGCTAAAGGCTTTTTGTCCCTGCCTAAGGATGGACTCTCTTGGCTGATTTGAGACGCAGATTACAAGGCAGAGCGCTGGGCAGGCTGGGACACAGCTGTCATTAGCCTTGATGGGGTAAGCCAGCCCCTCCTATTTCACCACGGCTCTGAGCAGCAACACCACCAGTGTCCCTGTGGCACCAAGTGGTGTCAGCTCAGAGGGTCCAGCTCTGCTCCTGCTGCCCTTGGCACACATCGGGGTGTCACTGGCCACCTCTCCTCTCAGGCCAGGCCTGTGGAGTCTCAGGCAGTGCTTAACCGGCTTCTGCCTCACTCCTTCCCAGCTGGATACGCCGCTTCCCTGCCACGCTTGAGCCCATCAGCTACCTGCCATGCTCGGTGACAGGAGAGAGCCTGCAGACAAAGGGCGCCTGTGAGATGGCACTTCTGGACAGGCGAGGCCAGGGGCTCTCTCTGAGCGCCTGAGCAGGCGCACGCTGTGGCACGATCCTTGTACGGACAAATCCCTCCTGTGCAGCTCTTAGACAGCTTGGCACAAGGGACCCTGTGGGGGCTTGGCTGCAGTGTGATTTCAAAGCACTGCAGGACTTACAATTTCTTTCACTGCGTTCTGCTGCTCCTGAACGGCGGCTGTGAACGGCGGGAGGCCATCTGCCTTACCAGAGCTAGCCCCCTGCTCTTTAGAGTCCTTTGCAAAATCCACCTGCAAGGTACAGACATTTGGGTGTTAGTCTGTAACCGTGCCAGTGGCAAACCGCCTACAAGACTCTCCTTTGTCGAGAAGTTACCTCGGATGACAGGCACACATATCTGTTGAACATGAGGAAGAAGGGGGTGTACTTCGTGACGCAGTTGACCGAGGTGCGGAAATTGAAGAGCACGGGGTCGAGGTGGGTGTCCCATTCACCAGGCTTGTCATTCACCACATTGCAGATGGAGGATTTGAGCACCTCGGCGCTGCGGTCATCCAGAGCTGCGCAGTCTGCGGGCTCTGCAGGGGTGAGGATCTGTGAGATGTTCCAGCGCTCACACAAATGCCGGCTGACCTGCAAAGGTGGGGGTCATGCCCATGGAGAACAAGGCAGGTTTGCACCCCAGCAGCTAGCAGCCTCCACAGCACGAGACAGCACTGTCCCCCTGTCCCCACGGAGATGCTGCTGGGCAGAAAAAGCTCCCCAGAAAAATTAGAGCCTAAGAAAATGTTTTGCAATGGCTGTTCCTACACTTGAAGCTTTCCACATCACTGGGAAGCTGGGTTAATCCCAGGGTAGGGCAGGAATCTCATGGACATGATCTCACGGGACCTTTCCTTCTGAGCAGAGAGGCTGGCAAATAATCTATCGCTGGTAACAGGGCTGGCTGGGGCAGGGAGAAGGCAGCATCAGCTCCTTGCCCTGCTACATGACACACTACAACTCTGCCTTCAGGACCTGCTGCCCAGAAAAACCGCTGAAGGTCGTGTTGCTTTTCCCTGCACCACCCAGCACCTGACCTACCTCCTCACAGAAGTCCCAGCTCTGACTGGTGTAAATGTTCTTGGACGCTCCAAACCTGAAGAAGAAGAGGACACACAACTGGTTTTACTCCATCAGCTGCAGGGCAGAGCCAGAGTAGTTCAATCCTCACGGGAAACGGGATACAAAAGGGACAGAGACCCTCCAGTGGAGCTTGTGCTAAAGAGGCTGCCATGACCTCACCTCCCCAAGAAGAGAGAGAGGTCTGCTTGTTCCATCCGTTCCAAAACAGCCACGCCTGTTTGCTTTTGAACGATAAGATAGCAGGAGAAAGAAGCCAAGTTTCTTGCTCTGAATGCAGTTTGCTACTGGCCACATGCATTTTCCACAAGGACAGTGTCACGTGGTGACATGCACCACGTAAGGGCAAAATAAACACTTTCTAGGAGGGATCAGAGAATAGTTTTAAAACTTCTGCAGAGAACTGGAGCATCAGCTCTCTTGGCCTTGGGGCTACTCGGAGAACCACTCCTGCCTCTTTCTCCCCTCCCCTGATAATAAAAGGGTAACAGGCTCTTCCTGAATACTTTGCAAAAAGCAACTGAGAGGCACTGCATGGTCTCTTCTGAAGAAAGAAGAGTTCCTGCGCTTGTGGTGAACCATCTTGTGGACACCGACTATTTTTGCAACACCCATCTCAGTGCGCCCCGTCTCCCTGCAGAGGTGCAACATAACCAACAACAGAAGAGGCCACCTGTAAAAAATTGTAGCGAGGGCTTTAGCCACTGATAAGGGATCTTTCTTCTGCAGCGGAGCAGCCTCAGCCCACTTAGTGAAGTAGTCGGTCACAAGCAGGACATGGGTATTGCTCTGGCTCGTCTCAGGAAAAGGTCCTGCATAAACAAGCGTCAAGAAAAATCAATGTGATGCCGTAATATCACCCAAATGAGGCAAGTTAAAAACGCAGCCCAGCAAAACAAGCACTGCAAAAACGACCGCGACACTCTTCTGCAATGTCATTTGGCCAGTACACTTCAGTGACCTTTGTCAGCAAAAATACACCCATCACAGCCTCAATTCTGGGAAGTAACGCACGCCTACAACTCCCATTGTGTGTGGCGAGGGAGCCGAGCCAATCACACAGATCAGGTTGCACCTTGGTAAGCTGCTGTGGCCTCCTTGGCACCTCCTCACCGCAGAGCAAACAGCTTTCACTCACGTGCGTGCAGCATTAAGTCTGCCACGCTTCCTGACAGCTGGCGTGAAAGCCTTGAAAAGCCTGTCTGTCAGCCACAAACACTCACCATGAATGTCTAATCCCAGCACTTCCCAGGGTGATTCCACTTTGACAGGCCTTGCTTTCCGCGATACATTCTTATTGTGCTCTGCGTTCTGGCACGTTTCACACATTTTGATCTGGAAAGGGAAAAGACATATCAAAGGACTTTAAAATATGCTGATGAGATTCAGACTGGACAGGTTATGAAAGGATGAGAGGGACAGCATGTCTAAGCAGCTTCCCTCTATCCAATAATAATAGCAGGACACAAGAAAAAGAGGACAAAACACAACAGGCCGACACAGCTCACCTTTCACAAAACTTACCCAACAGCTTTCTCTGACACAGTAACCAATTTTCACAACATTGCCTACAGCTAAGATATTTCTCACCATATTTTTAGGAAAATATTTATTGTATTTTAAACTCCTACTGCTGGCTAGAAAAATCATCAGCCCCAGGACGCTGGAGGAGCACGGGCTGCTCAGACCATGCAACGCAACCACACTTCTTCAAACCGCACTGTTACAGAGCCCTGCTGCAGGGAACTTTCAGCAATAAAACAGATGAGGCACAGCAGCCGAGGAGAGCTGGCGAAAACATTGACCTCCTCCCATTACAACAGTTTAGGGAACTGGGCAGCTCTGGTAGGAATCCAGACTGCTCAAAGCTAGACTCAGCAACACTCATCTGAAACAATCCCGCATTCCCACGCAGGCCAAAACTGCCCTGCACGAGGAGGCCTACCTGCGCTGGTTTCCTGACGCTCGGGGGAAAGACATCCTCCAATCTATCCAGCTGCCTCGGGACGTTCCAACAGTTTCACCTGCAGAGTTACTTAGTGCATGGCTTCAAAGCAACAGGCACTAGAAACGACATCATCCCTGCATCAGGGCTCTTCTAGCTGCTGACATGGGACTGCTGCCTGAACATCCTGGGAAATACTGGCATCATTGACATGGTCAATGCTCTCAACTTACCCAGTCCACAACATCCTTCACAATCCCCAGCCAGTAGTACCGGCTCTGAATCCGGTGCACGGTCTTTTTCTGGCCCAGATGGTTGCCAATTTCCGTGAAATGGCTTTCCAGAAAGACTTGCCGCCTCCGTTCAGGATCCACAATCACCTCACGCTTTTCTTCCTTCTTGGGTCCCACATAGTAGAGGCAGCCGCCTGCAGATGTGAGAGGTTTGTCTAAAATGACGTGACGTGCTCTCACAGCCATTTTAGCTACTCAGTTCCAGTGAAAGGGTCATTTTCTGCAGCAGGAAAAACAGGTGAGCCACAACAAAGGGGGACTTTGGAGTCTTGGGAGCTTCTGTAATGCCTCTGGAGAAGCTGCTAAACTGGAATCATCCCCACATAAACCCAGGGACTGCTGTTCTGCACAAAACTGGTTTTGCGCTGAGCAAAATCCTATGCTACGATAAAGCTGCCCTGGTCTCCTGAGGCCAGCTATGGTCTCCCCTGCTGTGCCCCGGTGACACCCCAGGCTGCCGCAATCCCCACTCTGCAGCCCAAAAGCATTACCAAGGCAAAGGGACAGCATGACAGTGGCAGCAGGTACCAGCGACACAGCATCCCACAGCTCCTGCTCTGCAGAGGCCCGAGAAGGACCCATCCTCCCTGTGCTGTGGGGAAGGTACATCTGTCCTCAGGTGTTTGTGTGTGTGTTTGGGGGAAGAGCAAGCCTCTGCAAGTGGGTCACTGTCCCCACAGCTTCTGCAGCATCTCTGGGCCCTGCTGGCCTGCTCAGGGAGGCATTCCCCTGCAGAGAGGTGTCCCCCTGAGGAGGGGTGTCCCCAGACGCCTGAGGAAGCCCCTCCTCAGGGTAGAGCCTCTCCTCAGGGGGAGGCCTCTCCTCAGGATAGAGTCTTCTCAGAACAGTCTCTCCTCAGCGGGAAGCCCTTCCTCAGGACAGAGTCTCTCCTAAGGGTGAAGCCTTTCCTCGGGATAGAGTCTCTCCTCAGGGGGAAGCCTCTTCTCAGGACAGTCTCCTCAGGAGGAAGCCTTTCCTCAGGACAGTCTCCTCAGGGGGAGGCCTCTCCTCAGGGCAGGGTCTCTCCTCAGGGGGAGGCCTCGGCCAAAGCAAGCGCTGCCGCTGTACCCCCCACCACCCGCCCCCCTCTCCTCGGCA
>VZSF01002155.1:248259-333816 GCA_013398295.1 Chionis minor | reverse complement strand
GGCGAGGCCGTGGCTCTCAGGGACCGTCTGCAAATAACTCTCGGCGATCGTTGCCGCTCCGGCCCCGCTCCTCAGCACCCACTACCCACCCCCTCCGGCCGCGGGGACGCCACCCAAGTGCGAAAAAAAGAAAAGAAAAGAAAAAAGCATAAAATGGGAGAAAACGGGCAAGTTTTGCGTCCCCTCGTTTTTCTCCGCGTGGGGAATTTGCCGACGCGCCCTCGGCCCGACCGGAAGCGGCGCTCCCCGCCGCGCGGCGGAGCCCTTTGGCAGCTGGACCCGCGCCCGGCGCCGCCCCTGCCTGTGCGCCGGCGGGAAACATGTCCGCGGGCCGCCCGTTCCTGGCCTGCGCCTGCTTCTTCTCCGACAACATCTTCGTGGGGCGCTACGGGCTGCACGTCCGGTACCGGGACGAGGGACAGCTCCGCCGCGACCACGGGCGGGTAACGGCGGGGCGGCGGGCACCCCCCACCCGGCGGCGGCGGCCGAGGCCGGGCGGTGGGTGACGGGCCGGGTGTGTTGCAGGCGCTGCGGGAGCGGGGCTGCCGGAGCGAGGAGGAGTTCCGAGCCGCGCTGCGGGAGGTAAATCGCCGGTAAATCCTGTCAGAACGGACCGGAGGCCTCAGGGGAGCGGCGCCTCAGGGGAGAGCCTGCCCCGGGGCGGGGGAGGAGGGACGCGGCACCCCGGCTCCCCTCAGGGCACCCCCCCGCCGCCTGTGGCGGTTCCACGCGCACGATGGCGCCGGAGGCAGCCGGGGAGGCTCGATGAAGCCACGAGCCCTGACGGGACTGGGGCGCAGCTCCCCGGTGCCCCGGCCTCATCGGCTCCCCGGTGCCGGGCAGAGGCCCAAGGGAAAAATTCCCCGCTGGCGCCTTGATCCAGGGCTGGATGCTGTCAGTGCTGTGTTTACGCTGGCAGCGCCCTGCAAGTAAATACTGTCATTCAACACATTATCAAAATGGCCTTCTGTGCCACCTGGCCTGACTGGTTTCGGTCAGCTGGCTCCCAGCGCCCTTCCAGTTTGTCCTTCCTTGTCCCTTCTTACATCAATTACTTTTAAAGAATGCCTTGAGATGGGATTCCCCAGGGATCCCCCAGAGTTCACAGGAGCTCTGCTGAAGAAGGTTATGACAAGAACTCCCCCCAGGGCAGTCCTTCAGGGAGGGATCTGCCTGTTTTTCCAGGTAGGGGACGGAGATCTGTCACACAACCAGCTCCAATTCCACCCCAACACTAAGGGGACAGACAGGTTCTTTTAGGGATCCTTGGCAGGATGATGTCATCACTAAATCGTAGTTACAATAAAAGCTTTATTTTTTTTGACAGGGTATTATGATTAGTGTAGCACAGAATTAATGATTAGAATGGCACAGGGTTTCTACAAGCAGAATCAATGGAGCACAATGAGCAGCATAATACAGAATTTATAATACAATTTCACTTAGGATTTCGAGATCCTAATTTAATTTATAATTTCTAATCCCCTAGGTCCTAACTTCATTTGTAATTTCTAATTGCCTAGATCCTGACTTAATTTATAATTTTTAACCATCTGTATCCTCTGCAGATTGGGTCAGATCTTAATATGTGGCTTGCTGTACCAATATAACCATCATAACCTAGACTCAAAAATCATACAAAAGAATACGAGATACTCACTCAATCCTTGGTGAAAGCAAATGATGGTGGAGGTGTCCCTGGCCACCGGAGGGTCACAGCTCTCACTCTCCAGCAGCAGTTCAGGTCTGAGTTCCCTGCTTAGGACTTGTAACTGCTTGATTTTATAGACAGTGTTCTGTGCGCCGTTATGTTTCCCTGTTCTGTGACAGGGTCATCACCACCACTGGGCTGTCCAGGTGCCTGGGACCTTCAAGGCTGGCAAGGAAGGGAGTAATTGGCCTGGTGCCCAGGAGACTTGAGGCTGATAGGGAGGGGAAGAAAAAATCTGTTTGGTTCATCTACTTGGTTCACAGGACCTTCGGGGCCTGATGATGAGGGAAAGGGAATGAATACATGACCCGCTCCGTCACAGAGAATGGCTGCTTACCTTATAAAATGGCAGTAGTTATGCTAACCACATTACTGGGGTCAGGAGCAGGGGGTACTGGTCACACCCTCCTTCCTTTTTTGCTGAGGAGTGTGATAAACTAATCTCATGGGGGGTTATTAAATAGGAAGAGCTGCCTGAATCAGCTGCTACTACAGCTATTTCCTCTAAAATGACAGATTAGCCTGTCCCCACAACACTTAGCAGTAATCCCTTCATGACAAGTCCCGTCTCCCTCCCAGCAAATGTCTTTATTTTGGACAATGCTTATATTGTTGGAACATAAGCCAGACTCTTAAAGCGTAGGCTGGCAATTCACGAGGCGTCAGAATGCCTGAAAGGGCTGAAACTTTGCAGCTCCACTTGACATATCTATGGAAAGACTTCAGTTATTTTTTAAGCCATTCGTATTGAGAACGCGTCTCAAATCCCTCTTAGGCATTTGGCTTTTTTATTTACTGGACTTGTCTTGACTACAGAAAAGCAAATGCATACACTTGGTCTCCCAGAGGTGCCCAGAACAAAAATAGCTGGTTTAAAACAATGAACAAATTCCTGGAATTGTTTTAGTTATTCCTTTTGGTTTTCTAACAATATGCTCTATTGTTTACTTGTAGATTGAGGCAGAAGTGCAGAGAAGAAAACAGTTAATTCATCAGTCAGTGGAACGCAAAGCCATCATCTCAAAGTGCTACAAACGAAAACACCCAGAAGTGTACATTCTGCAGGTAGACAGTATGTTTGGAATCTATTTTGCACCCAAGGAATTGCGTGACAGTTTATTTTTGCAGTAGGAAGCCCTCTTCTTGGGATTGCTCACAATGCTAGAGCTGGACTGAATTTAAACCAAAGTGTAGTATATTAAAACTGAATTAAAAACTTTCACAGTGCAGCATCTTCTCCAGGCAAGATTCTGCCTAGCTTATAGCCGGATAAGGATCATTCTGTATTGAAGCTGCACCAGCACCTGGTACTGGACTCTGAATACTATTAGTAATTTAGACCTAAAGCATCATCGCAGCAAATGGGGTCAGTGAGGTCTAATGAACAGCCACAGAAATCAGCCTTTATGGGCTCAACACACAGAGAAGTTACTAGTTCCTATCAGCTGAAGGGGGGCAATAGTCTGCTTGCACATACACACCCCAAATGCAGGGATAGCCCTCTTTGTTGTGGGCTACTCTGCTTTGAATTTCCTCGTGTTTGCCAGACCCAAGACTTCCCAGCTGGATAATTACCACAGATCAGCAGTAACACAAAAACAAGTTTGCACAGATTTACTGCTCTGTGATCCTTTTGTAACAAGTTCTGCCGTTGTCTGTCATGATCTGTGTGGGGAAGTGCTTAAAGCAGAGCATAGTCATTCTTTTGTGCTGAGGCCGCAACAAGATGCTAAATCTGCTCAGGAAGACTTTGCATTTACCTGTAGGAGTCCACAATGCAAGCCAGGCTTTTTCCTACCACACTAAGGATAAATCTGGCCAGTTATACGTAGAAATCCACTAGAGCAAGCAGCAGCTTACCTAAACCACCAAGAAAAATGCCAGTAACATTCTGCATTTCATGCCACAGAAGTAACCCAAGTGTGACTATCTGCCTTGCTCTCTAGACTTCACATATTTCCCTGTGGGTGCCTGGAAGTCCAGTTCCCTCTTGGGCTGTAAAAGACTGTGCAGGCTAATTGTGTTTCTGTGTATTTTTGTCATCCTTCCCTTGACACTAGGATTCATTCCTGGCCCCAGATTTTCTAGAAATCGTGAGGTACTGCACATCGCCGGATGCTCATCTCCAAGGCCTCCTGCGCTACATGGAGTCCTTCTCAGGTAAAGAAAACAACATGTCAGTCACAAAGATCTTCCCATGTGACACTGCAACTTCAGTGATGACAGCTGTTTTCAAGCCCTGTCTTTAATAGCTCAGATTTGATACACAGCTGAGACAAACAGGATGTTATTTTCTGCTTGTCAAGAGCCTCTGGAGAGGCAGTATTGTGCAGCAGTTATGCTCTGGATGAGATCCTGTTTTCTGCTTTTCCAATCCCAGTCTGCTGATGTCTCATCAGAGGCTCTAGCTACAGCAGGGCTGGTGTTTTGGTTCTAGCACAACCTCACGGGGGAGCCTGCTGAAGGAACACTGTTAGCCCAGGGAGCTTGTTTTTTCCCTCCCTAGGTGCTTTACCATTTCAGACAATCCCTGTTGGTTAGTCTGAGCTGAAATAGTTTGACTAGATTTCATTCTTTTAAAAAGGGATCTGGGGTTTCAGCTTCCCTGGTGGCATCCGTGAAGCTCTCTTCCTACCAGCAATGCTGACAAAATGTAGAGGGGAAGCTGCAAAATTGCCTCCTTTCCTAAAGGCAAAAAGAAAAGACACAAATGTTTTGTATGTGCAGGGCTCCTGGATATGTCCAAGGCAGAATTTCCAGACACAGCCTTTTCACGCTGTCTTTGTCTCAGCTTCTGTATTCTCAATACTGAGCTCCCCTTACACAGAACTTGAGAGCTCTGCCCTGAAAGGCAGCTTAGAAGGCCCGGTCTTCCTAGAAGGCTGGCATTGGATGAGTGAATCCCCCATCCCATAAATGACCTTGAGTCTCCTTCCAGGAGGTTGTATTCACACTGCCTATGATGAGCTGTTGATTCACCACTCTCCCTCCAGACCCGCTTAAAACATTTCCTTGGCACATTCAGCAGGCATTTAAATCAGTGCCAGATCTCCCAACTGGATGGGGAAGCCTGGAAACAAGGGGCTGACGTGAAAAACAACAAATACATCCCGGAGCCCATCCTGAGGAATGGTTCCAGCCCTTTCAGCAGCCTGAGCACAAAGTGAAGTGCGTGGGTCCTGCGTTCTCACTGACACCAGCACAGGATAGCCAGACAGCGTGACAGCCAAGAACACTCTTCCCTGTTATTTTCCCCAGCAAACAGTGTCTCCCTTCTCTTGACAGATAAGAGGATCTATCGACTCCCATTGTTCACAGAGGAATTCTGCCAAGCCTTTGTGGATGAGCTGGAGAACTTTGAGCAGTCGGACATGCCCAAAGGCAGGCCCAACACTATGAATAACTATGGGGTAGGACTCCCTAGCTCTTGTGCCTATTTCGGGGGAGCGTTCACAAGCAGTCTCCCTTTACCTCCTTGCTTCACAATCTCTTCCCTTTCAAAATGCCTGTAATTTGAACACAGGGCAGTTTGAGTACAGCACCTTCAAAGTGAAAGGGTTGAGGGAATTCATGTTACACAGACAAAAGGACAGGAGAATGCAAGGAAAGGGGGTGGGAGTTGGTATCTCATGAACACTTAACTTTTCATCTCACTTTGTCTTTTCCCCATCACTTCCCACTGTGAGCCTCCTTCTTTTGCCTGTAGCTGGAGCCTTTGCTCTAAAGTTCTTTATCTTAGGAAGCAGCGAGGTTGCCCTGGAACAAGACAGCTCTGCAGCAGCTCTGATGAAGCAGCAGATGTAGCTGGTCAGCTGTTCCCACCTCTTCTCTTTGAGACAGGTTTTGCTAAATGAGCTTGGGATGGATGAAACTTTCATCACACCCCTGCGTGAAAAATACCTGCGGCCCATAACGGCACTGCTGTATCCTGACTTGGGAGGCGCTTCTCTGGACAGCCATAAAGCGTTTGTTGTCAAGTACTCGCTACATGAAGATCTGGATTTGAGTTCTCACTATGACAATGCGGAAGTCACCTTAAACGTTTCACTGGGAAAAGACTTCACAGAAGGCAACTTGTACTTTGGTGATTTCAGACAGGTACTGAGTATATTCCTAATCTGGACCCCAATTCTCTTCCGCACTACCCCCTCACCTCCCACTTTCAAGGTGTTAACTGTGTTCTGAAAAACAGTTATTCACTTCTGACAGTCAAATCTGCTCTGTCCCTTCTGCCTTTTTAAAAATGCCTTGATTATATGGGAACCTTTTCTGCTACAAGCACATTACCAATATTCAAGCTAATTGCAGCCAAGTCAGAGACAGGACAGAGACAGCTATCACAGTAGAAGATGGAGTGAAACAAACCAGCCCATCTTTCCCCAACTGCAGTAATGAGCAGGAAGGTGCTGAGAAAGAGAAGTAATTTATTTCAGATGAGACTTAAACCTAAATCTGCAGTCCCTATTTCCAAGGGACTCTTGGAAAGAGAGGGGTAAAAGCACCCATACACTGTTCAAACAGGTTTTTTGATTGAAACTGCCTTTAAATTCCCTCTGGACCTGGCACTAAGAATGACTTGGAAAGGTTTGCACTAAACTGCTGCCAAGCCACCGCTGAAGTGGCTGCATTTCAGAGGTGCAGTGAGTCCTCTCCATGTTGCTCGCTGGGTGCTGTGGGTGAAGGGGTAACAAGTAAGAGTTTCAACTATTTGAGCATTGTTCTGCTGGGGAATTTCTGGTGTAATGCTGTATCCGCCTCCCTTTGTTCCAGGATCCTTCCCCTGTGCCAAAATACATAGAGATCGAACACGTGGGAGCCCAGGGGCTGTTACACCGAGGAGGGCAGATCCACGGGGCGCTTCCCATTGCCTCCGGGGAACGCTGGAACCTCATTATTTGGATGAGATCATCTGCCATCCGCAACCATCTCTGCCCCATGTGCAACAAGAAACCTGAGCTGGTGGAAGCAGAGGGGTTTGGAGATGGGTTCACAGAAACCCCTGAAGATGATGTGCCCGAGACTGTGAATCTCTGTTCCCTGTGGTAGCAGAAGGTAGGGCCTGATTTCTCCAGACCAAGTTCCTTAAAGCTGCTTTCTGACCTCTCAGACTGCACTAACAGACTCTGATGGATGCACAAGTCACTTAAGACGTAGCTATTGCCTTGGAAAGGGATGCAAACCCAATCCTGCTGGGGTTAGGGAAGGCAGCTGCTTGGACAGCTGAAAGATCTTGTACTCGGCTCACCAGGACTCAGCGGGGGCTGGAGGACTGCTTGGAAGATGTAGAAAGCCTTAACGCTTTGATTCCCTGAAAAGGCTCTATAAAGATTTTCATGTGTATGGGGAAAACACCCAAAGCTGCTTGGCCTTTGTGAAGATCTCTGTGCTAACAGCAGCATCGCGGGTCCCGCTGTAAATGGGGAAGAACGGTACAATAAAGCCCTGCACTTACCACTGCTCCCCTGTTTGCAGGGACTCCTGCCCTCTTCTGGGGGAAGTGGAAGAGCTTTTTGTTGCTGGGTGATGGTGAAGGATCCGCTCAAAAGCGAGATACAAATGATTCACACAGGCTGCTGGGAATGGCATGGAATTGCCATCACCGGAGGTTACCTAACCTGGGCTCAGAAAAATCTATCAGGGGCAATACAGGGAAAACTGATCCCACAGGGTGGCTGAGAAGATCTCTGGAGGCCTCCACGACCGCTTTTGAGCAGAAATTTCCCTTTCAAAGATTCTGTGACCCTTATTAAGCGAGCAGAAACAGGCTTTAGAGAGAGAGCTCTGGGAGCTACCTGCAACATAGCAAAACTTTCCAGAGGAAGGCAAGAGCGTACATTTATCTCCTTTCCTTTAGTTACGTGAGCAGGTGAAAATATAAAATAACTCGGCCACCCTGAGTGCAGCAGGCAGGCCGGGGGCTTCTTCATTTGGCCCCAAGATGCCCTGGCAGCTGATACGTTCGGAGTGCTTTTCCATCGTCTTCCTGCTGGATGGCTGCAATCACAGGCTCTCCTGTCTATAAAACAAATTAAAGCAGCCACCTATCTTCTGATTTGGTGGCTGCATTTTGCTCAGTGGAAAATGAGTTGTATGTATTTGACACACACATACACCGCTGCATTTCTAAGGGGCTTTTTCACTCATTTATTCCACTGCAGTAACTACAGCGTGCGGCCTGCGCATGGCCGGGCGCCGTGGAAGGCTGGGTGCGAGCCGGTGCAGCGCGGGCAGAGGGTGCCGAGTTCAGCCTTCCCAGCAGACCCGCTGGGTTTTTGGCTGGGGAAGCCATTAGCACACAGCGCTGATTAGCTTTTCATTTGCAGAAAACATTAAAATTGCATGTCAGGAAGGGACCCAGCTGTCACGTTTGTGCGTGAAGCCAAAATTATCAAGAAAACCGGTGGTCAAGTCTCCGCTTCCTTCAGCAGAAGACGTTACCGCTTCCCATCTGAGCCTGAATTAGGCCCAAAATTTTAAGCCGGCGCTGGCCCGGCGGGGCCCGGAACCAAAGAGCGGCCCCGGAACCAAAGAGCGCGGCACGGCTGCCGGCCGGTCCCCCCGCGCGCGGCGGCCGGAAGCGGCGGGAGGCGGGCGCGGAGGGAGGCGGGCGCGGCGGCACCGGGGTCCCCGCTCGGTGGCGGCGGGGCGGCGCGGGCCCGCNGCCGGGCGCGGTGGCGCCCTCGGTCCGGGGCGGGGGAAGGGGGGGCTGTTAAAGAGCCGGACACGCTGGGCCGCGCTCTTAGCGGGCCGGTGCTGAGCTCCCGAAGTACCAGTGCACCTTGCGCAGGTTCTTAAAGGGCCAGCACACTTCTTGCTGAGCTCTTAAAGGGCCAGCACGGGGCAAGGGGGGCTGCCCCTCCGGCTGCGGAGCGTTTTCCCCGCCAGGGGCCGGGCCCGGGCCCGGCTGGGTGGGCAGGAGGAGCCGCCCCGCTGTGGCCACGAACCTGGTGGCAGCGTGGAGGCGAGGGCCCAGCTTTGGGGTGCAACCAGCCCGGGGTGCTGCCGTGATGGATTTGGGGCTCATCCCCGTCCCGCAGATTCACCCCGGACTTGCCGAGATGCTCCTGTCTGCACCCAGCTCCGCATTGATCGGCCCGGTTGCTGTGGGTGTGTAAAAGCGGGTCCTCCCGCTACGGACATGGACGGCCTGGACCCGAGACCCAAACGCCATCCCGATGGCCAGGCCCCGGTGCGAGGGACGGCTGCTGGGTGTGTGCCGGGGAAGGACTCCCATCCTCAGGAACTTCCCTATGTGTCTTTTAATGGTTTGAGATTTTTTTCACTGATTGAAATTTCCGTCTGGAAATCAATCAAAGGTCTGATTCACTTGGGAGTGAATCGCCGCTTGGGAATGTCAAGGTGGTAAACATGCAATTAATTAAATGCAGTAGTTGGACGGTGGCTGTGAGAAAGTGTTTCCCAGCTACTGCTCTGCTGATGGTGCCAGTTTGTTTTTTAAATTAATGAGAGCATATATCATGCCGTCTCTGGCCTGTGGCTGCTGGCAGCCGGTCGGGCTGATGGACGGGGATGCCAGCTCAATGCATAATCTGTTTTCTAAAAGCAAATTGGAATATTAAAAATTCATTCCTCCCCTTGGCTTAGGCCTGCTCTTGGCATTTTAAATAATGGGGTGATTGACTCCATGTTCGGCTTGGGGAGGACGTTTCATTCTGCTGACTGTCGTTGCAGCATCGATCACACCTTGCCAGTGTCCATCTGCGGGCGCGGCGTCCTCCCGATGGCTCCCAGCCCTGTGGGGTGGCCGGTGGCTGCCGTGGCTGGGCCGTGGGGCACAGCATTGGCTGCGGACGTGTCTTCGGCCCCTCGGCACCTGCCCACGGTGGGGATCAGCTCGGGTCTCTCTTAGTCAGCACATGCAAGGACAAACATGGGAAGTGCAGGGAAAACTTGTGGAGGTTTTTCCCTGTGGGAAACCTGCTTGGGGACAGTTGTCTCAAGGCAGGCGAGGGCTGCCCGGGGACAGCAGCGCTGTCCCTGCGCGGCCCCAGCTCTCTGGGGAGGGCTTTGATTTGTGGGTTGGTGAAATTCAGTTTGGCCAGGGCTGTGTGATGGTTAACCCCAACCTACCCCCGCGCGCTGGGGGCTCAGCAAGAGCAGGCATGAGCAGAGAGGGAGTTTCATAGGAGTAGCTCTTCCAGGGCTGGTTGTCTCGGAGTTGAATTTAGGGCTTTTGGGACTGCTGGACGCGTTGCTGCTGAGTGAGGGTGGTCTCCCCGTAGTGCTGATGTAACCTGTTCCCTCCAGGGGCTGATGCACGATGGCCCACAGCCAGTCTCGCAAGCGATCGCGAAGCAGGAGCCAAAGCAATTCTCGGAGCAGACAGGAGAGGAAGGAGAAGAAAAGAAGGAAAAGCAGCAAGGATTCGCACCAGGGCAGCAGCTCTCCTCCGAGGAAACAGACCTCTGGGTCTCACAGACACAAGTTGAGCTCAGCGGCAGCTGGGGAAGGTAGGGGAAAGGCCCGTCACCCCACACTTCCACCACGTTTCCCTGGAGCCCGTGCACAGAGAGGGCCCAGCTGGGAGAAGAGGGTCCCTGCTTTTAGATCAGTTGGTGTCTGTTGCCTTGCTGTGCCCTTTGTGCCCATTTTAGTGTCCTTCTGACGAGTGCGGAGCCCTACAGCCCCTGCGCATGCTGGTCTGGCAGTGCAGCACTGCGCACTGTGGTGTGTCACAGGTGTCAGCACAGGGGGGTCTTTGCCCCGGCATTTGGGGGTTTTGCTGCTCAGGCAAGAAGGAAACCAGGCTGGGAGGTGGATGACCAGCTGCTGCGGGGCCAGAGCTGCTCCACTCAACCTCTTCTTATGTATTGCAGAAAAGAAGAAGGAAGCAAAGGACAAAAAGAAGAGGAAGGCAAATACCTCTTCCTCTGAGACAGCATCTTCATCCACCAGCTCCTCCTCGTCTTTCTCTTCCTCCAGCTCCGCTTCTGATGAATCCAGTGACAGTGACTCCAAAACAAAGAAGAGCCAACACAGCAAAAAAAAGCAAGCAAAACAGAAAGACAAAAAGAAGAAGAAGAAGAAGAAGAAGAAGAAGAGAATAAAGAAGAAATCAAAAAAGAAGTCAAAGGAAAGGGCTAAGGAGGAGAAAGCCAAGGGAGAAGCGATGCCTGGCCCCTCACTGGAGCAGTGGCAGAAGGAATCACTGGTGGACTCCGGACCAGGTAATGGTGGCTTTTCCTTCCTGCTGAAGCCAGGGCACAGAAGTGGCTGCCAGGGAAGGACACTGGCATGTCACCCTCCCTGGGCCCCACTGGTCTGTGGGAGGCAGGGCTGTGTGCAGGGAGGAGCTCCAGACTCCCCTCCTGTGTACCGTGGCTGCCTTCAAGCCACACCAGTGAACATAAGGAGCCACATTGAGGGATTCATTTGTGAGGTGTTTAGATGGAGTTCATAGACGTGAGCGGGGGACAGAGGTGCCAAATGGAAGGTTGTGGTCAGCAGTAACACACTGGCAAAGCCAGTACTGGCTTTGGGACGTGGAGTGGCCCATCCTGCCTGTGGTCCATGACTGAACCCCGGGTGCTGCCGGGAAATCGGTGCGGCACGTGTGTCTGTTGAGTGCAGGGTTGGTGCTGTGCCCCTCGGCCAGGGGCCACCCCCACCGGCCCATCGCTAACTGACGCATTCCAGTTCTGACAGATGAACAAAAATCCCGAATCCAGGCTATGAAGCCAATGACAAAGGAAGAATGGGACGCGAGGCAGAGTGTCATAAGGAGAGTCGTGGATCCCGAAACGGGGAGAACAAGGTATGATCCCTGGGGAAAAGGGAGACAGTTTGTCTATCCCTATCCATGTTGTGTGGGTTGGAGTCCCAGAGGATGCTGGTCCATGGCAGTACCGTGCATGGACCCAGGTCTCCTTCAGCAGAAAAGGCCCGAGCAGCTCCTTTGCAGCCCCCCTCCCATCGGACCTGGTGTGACTTACCCAAAAAGTGACATGTTTGACACCAAATTATCGAATTCTGGGCCTCCATGCAAGAGGCCCAGGGCTGCGTCCCAGCCGGGAACTGTGGGATGCAGACACCAGAGCACCCTGCTGCCTGAGGCAGAAGGCTGGTTCCTTGCACTGTGAAGGGTTCGTCTTTTTCCCGTTAAATGGGAAACTGGGCACAGAACAGCAACCAGAGGGATGCCTGGCACCTCCTTATCCCACTGCTTCACGCGCTTGCCTTTCAGCTCCACACACACACACTGCCAGCCCCAGTTAGCGCCTGGGTGCGAGTGAGGAGGGAGTGTATGTGCCCCGTGGGGTTACCCGCAACAATCAAACCAAAGTTCGTTTAGCTGCCAAATAGAAATGACCCAGTTTTTAATAAATTGCATCTTCTCAGCAAGCAGAAAACATCATGCTGAAAAGAATCGGGTATGACAAGTCCAGTCTTAAAATAGAAGGCAGCCTGCGGGGCTCGGGGAGGTGTGGAACAAAGGTCTGTTCCCCGTAAGGCACGTAATGAAGGCAATTAAATTTCTGTTCCTGTTTGGAGGTGTGAGCTGCCTCCAAAACAGCTTGGAATTTGCTCAGCAAGGTGCTCCCTGGGCTGGCTGCCTTTCAGGCCCAAACTGGCCCCTGTTTCTGAAGGGCTCTGCAGTTTCCTGGGGCAGCCAGGACCAGACCTAAACTCCGTGTGAAAAACAGAAGAGGTTTTGCAGGGGTTGGTTCCACTGCAGCCTCTGCAGATGGTGGGGTGGCAGGAAATGGTTTTATTCCAAGTGTTTTCTCCTACCATGTGCAAGCACGCAGCAGACAGTGCCCGCAGCCTGGGGTGCTGGCCCCTGCCTGAGCTGGGGCACAACAGCAGCCCGTGGCGGGGGGGGTCAGCACTGCTGGTAGGAACTTACCCATAGCCCTCATGCTTGTGGCCCTGTGCTTGTCTTCCAGGCTTATTAAGGGAGACGGAGAAGTACTAGAAGAAATTGTCAGCAAGGAGAGACACAAGGAGATTAACAAGGTAGTGGGGACTTGCCAGCAGCTTGAGCTGCTGGTGGGTGGGTGGGCGCAGCTGCACCCAGAGGTGTTGTTTTGCCAGAGCGAGCCAAGCCCTGGCAGCTCCACAGGGTCCCCCGTGGGTGGGTGCCAGTTGTCCCTCACCCTCGGGCAGGCGGTGCCGTGACTGCCTGCGTCTCTCCCGTTGCAGCAAGCCACCCGGGGGGACGGGCTGGCCTTCCAGGTGAGGACGGGGATGCTGCAGTGAGCGTGCAGGTGCCAGCCGTGCCGGGAGCCTGTCCTGCCGCTGGCGTGAGCCTCCGCCTCTGGACCATGCAGACAGGACCGTGTCAGGATGCTTCCCCAGGGGCAGTTTCCAACCGCTCTGTAAGTTATTGACTGGGAAGGAGAGCGACTTTAATGGTTCATCTGCCAGTAAACAGCTTCTCCCCTCCCTCTCCTGACTGGGGCCAGTATGGCTGCAATGCACTCGGCCCCGCTTGCCCCGCTGCCCCTCTCAAAGCTGGAGGGGCTCAGCAGCACCCAGGGGACAGGCTCGCTGGTGCTGAGCAGATGGAGGTGCTGCTGCCCCTCAGCTCTGGGCTTTCTCAGGCAGGAGCCAACGCTGCGGCCAGTACAGGGAATGTGCTGGGGCTGCAAAACACACAACCGGCTGCCACTGCTTCCCTTCAGGGGCTGCTCCTGGCCCCTTCCTTGCTGGGTCTGCGTGCCCTGTGCTTACCTGATGTTGCAGGCTCAGGGGCCCTTCCCAGTCACACACCCGCTGGGAGCGGAGCAGCCCTGCCGCTGTGTGGCTCTGCTCAGGCTGCAGATCTCCTCTGCGCCTTCAGATGCCACCCTCTGCTGCGGCCCCGGGGCTTTACGCTGCCTTGTGGCAGCTTCATCTCGTCTGGGGGCGCCCGGGCCTCGCTCGCTGCACCGGGGTTGCAGGCAGGTGAGCTTTGCTTTGCAGAGGGATGGCTTTGCCTCGCGGTCTGTTCCTGCATGCCCCTCGTGTCCCTTCCCTGCAGCGCAGGGCCCAGGCAGCGTTAGGGCTCTGGGCTTCTCCGTGCCCGTGCCCATGGCTGCTGTGAAGCGAACAGCTGGCCTTTCCCCCACCGCAAAGTCCATAAATCTACAAACTGTTTAAAAAAAAAAAAAAGGATAAATGGATTAAAGGACAAATGGGTCCTGCGGGACAGATCTGCGCGGAGGGTTTCCATGTTCTGTTCATCGCTGTAACCCCATTAAACTGGCGCCTGCTCACGTCTTAGGGTTTCTGATGTGTCTGTTTCTAGAGTCTCCCCCAAAAAAGCAGACAGAGAAGAGCCTTCCCATTTCTTTAATCTGTGTAACTCACAATGATACTGTACACAAAGCACACCCAGGCATTGGAACGATGCACTAACAGCAAGGAGGAGAAGGAAGTTGTACAGAAGGTTTGTCACACACAAGCGAGTCATCGGCACGGTACTGTACACACAGGGGCGTACCCGGCGCGGCTGCCGGCGCCCTCGGGCATGCCCTCTGGTGGTTCCCCACACACACGTCTCTTACCCCTAAAGCAATTTTTTATAAATAAAATATAACTAACATCGTTGGAATATAAAATTGACAGTCGAGGGTATCAACAGGCAGAGGGTGCTGAGGACAGGGAGGGGACCGTAAGGCTTCTAGAACTAATAGGAAATGCAGCAAACGGTGGCGATACCTGAAGAAGGGGCTGCTACAGCAAGCACGGTGGCTGCTGGGCGGAGCGGGAGTTTGTTAGTAACCCTTTGGCTAGTTACTGCTCTCGGCTCACGTGTCGGACACTGTAAACGTTTTTGGTATTAGAATTTCGCCTCATCGGACTAAATGATCTAGCAAACCCAGGAAAACAACTTGGAGGGAATGCATGGGCTCCTCTTTGTTTTGAAAAGACTTTAAAGGGACAGCGTCAGGTAGAAAGTCTAGCCCAATAGCGCAGTTATACAAAAAGCTGCTTTTTATAAAAAAATCTGAGCTCCACAGCAGAGTTTGATTCCCATGGAAACAATTTTTTTAAAAAAAAGAAAAAAGACTGAGGCAGCCTGTGAGCACGGGCCGCATTGTGCTAGTGTGCGAGAACAGGACGTGGGCTGCAGCAGAAGCAGCGCGATTCGCCGGTCGCACCGATGGCTGCCCAGACAACAGCGACAGGGAGGAGTACAAGAAACTTCATATTCTTTTGTTTCAAAGCAAACAGGTTATTTGTAAGAAAGGTGAATTAGGTCTGTAACCTGACAGTGCCCCTTTAGCAAGGATGGAATATACATTCATCTTTCCCTCACTGCATCCAAACGGATCCTCTTCCATCGCATGGAAAGGCATCGGGTCACATGCATTGCTCTCCAAAACAGCTTGGAACAAACAGGTTATAAACACAGAGTTAAACTATTGCTATTGTTCTTTGAGTGAGTAGCACGTTGATCTTTGCTTCAGATAGATGAGTGCCAGATGGGGGCGGCTGAGGATAGATTGATGTAGACTATTATGATGGACTGAATTGGTGGAGAAAAACTTATTGGCATATTTCCTGGTAACTACACCCACCTCATCTGGTATTATTGCAGCAATAAAGATCCTGCTCTACAATTGCTTCTCCGTGTTGGATCCGTACAATGGCAACAGATGGGGGGCCAGGGAAAGGACCCGGGCAAGTTTCAAGAAGCTCAACAAAGGATGAGGACAGAGGTGCTGTGATTGTCAGTCTAACTGGTTAGTAGCTGATTAAAACATGAAGTGATGGAGAGGTGAGTATAATATTGCACTTCTGCATTCATTGACAGTTACATTAAACTTGGTCCATAAAATAATTGCTTTGTACATAATGCCTGAAACAAAAAGCTACATTTTTAAATATTAATAAACCCTGAAGGTTCCAGTCCCTCCAGACATTTTTTTTTCCTCTACATAAATAAATAACTTTCAATTTTATATATCCACTTTTTATGTTGAACATTTACATTCGCTTCTGTTTTACACTATCTACACATAAGAAAATGTGAACATCTCGTCAGCATTGGAAAATGTACAGATCATGCCTTGGTTGTGGGCTTGGAGGAAAGTTGAAAATTTGCAAAGGCCATATCCAAATTTGCAGAAATTATCTTGTGATGTGGTTTGGTGACTTCACAGGATGGATTGTGGCTTGGCTTCCTACTCGGATGGCATCTGTTTGACAGAACATTCGGCTAGCAAAAAGCTGGGACAATTCACATTGTTTTTAAACCCAGTAGGCTCTGGATGTACATTCAGAGAGAGCTAAGCTGAGTCGGCAGAACGGGAAGTCAGTTTTCGGTAACAAAAGTCATCAGATTCATAATTATTCAATTACAGAATGTAAGAGAAGTGGTTAAACATTTTGCAGTCAGGCTGCAAGACGTAGGAGATGCACTGGGCGGCAGGCGGGCAGTTGGGTTTGAGCACTCCACCGGCTGGGACGCTGCCGGCAGCTCAGCACTGTCCCTCCTCTGCCTCCGCTTCGACCCTCCAGCGCCACGAACACATGAGATCTACCTTGGGTGTCTGATGAGTTAGATTTGCCTACCGTGGCCCAGAGCCAATTAGCAGAGCAGTGTTCACAGTGCTGTGTGTCTCAGTGCGGCCGTCCTGCACTTCATATTGAAACAGTTAATAAAATGAAGCAGCCAGTCTAAAAAATTCTTTGTTATAAATAAGATCCTCTTAAGTAGAAAGTGATATAAAGACGGGGAAGTGTGGTAGGGGAAAGCGGGGTTACACATAGTCGGGGAGCTCAGTAGGACTATAAAATCTCCACATGAAGAGACCAACTGGAGTCTGTAAAGGGGCACCCCAGAGCCCCCCGGGTGGATGCCCCTCCGCCCTGGGAGGTGTGTGCAAGGAGGGAACCCAGCCCTGCGCCGGGGCTGACCCCGGAGGGACAGGACTAAGGGGCTTTTTGGCAAGCCCTCACTCTAGGCACTGTTCTCCTCCACTGCTGCAGAGCGACGCGCTCCTGTTCCTGCGCCAGGCACCGCATGCGTTTCGGTGTCCCTGGGGATGCCAGCGAGCAGCGAGCGCCTCCCCCTGCGCACCAGCAGCTCCCCTCTGCCACGCACCCAGCCCCAGCTCGCTCCAGCAGCACACAAACCACCAGCTCAGGCACATCCACTGAGAAACACACCAGGAAAATTAAGATATGGCCTTTTCTTAAGCTTGCCTGACATTGTTGGCACACTTCCTTACAGTCTCCTTACTGCTGGAAAAACTTCTGCACAGATTTTTTTTTTTAAAAATATATACATATATATATGTGTGTGTGCATACGTATATACATATATGTATGTATATACACACACACCCTGGCTTAGCAGTATTTCATTGTCATGCACTACAAACAGTTAGGTGTAGCTACATGAGATGGTAACAGGTTTCCATTCTAAAAATCATCAGTGCAAAAAACAATGAGGTTTTACAGTTCAGTAACTACAGGTAAAAGAAGCGAGTCTAGTTCCCATGAAAGCTGCTACTGAACTTGGAGAGAACCTGGGAAGAAGAAAACGTCTCAGAGGTGGGTGTTGAGAGAGTCAGACCCTGCATTTGGATGAGAAGAACTGCAATGCGATCTAGCTGCTGAGTGCCTTCAGCTGCTTCCAAATATACGGTGGTTACTTTTGGAAAGAATATATAGCGAGAATATTTGGAGACTTTAACAGCAAATTAAGTGTCTGAGGTTTCTAACAGCTCAAACAAAATAGCGTGTATTCCTCTTTTAATAGGTCAACACATTAAATTCCATCGGCTTCTAAAAGGTCTCAAAAAATAACAGTAATAACAGTAACGACCCCATTTTCTTGGGCATGAATCTGCCGACATTCTGCCTCTACCAACAGCATCGATACATCTTTATGCTTTGCCACGGCACGTACTCCTTGAGAAAGTGGCTGAACTTGAAGCTCTGTACAGGTAAAGCTCTCGGTTGCTCTGCCTGGCACAGCCCACGACAAACCCCTCGCTCGGGGCTGTCTGTGCTTGTCGAAGCCCAAACCCACCCCATGCTGGCACCGGCAGAGCACCTCGGTCTGACTCCTGGGACAACCAAGAACAAGTTCCCCCAGCCTCATCCCCTGTCCCTGTGGCTCCGAGGACAGCTCTCGGTCACGCATATCGGAGCGATGGCTAACAAGGCGAGGAGGCACGTATTTACAGTCACTAAACCTGGATAAGAGAAGGAGGCAGGAGAGAGCGCGATCTTGACCTGGAGACTTTTCCCCCCCAATTTCCAGCTGTTCCTTGGGCTCATGCTGCACAAACCTGACGCTCCCGCTGCAAGGCCTGCACATTCTGCGTGGGAAACATCCCATCTCTTCCCAGAATACCATGATGTTATTAGAGTAGCACCATATTTACCCTTCCAGCCTGTAACGCCGGCCTCATCCCTCTTTCCTTTTGTTTTCTCCTCCGGTGGCTGCAGCCGACAGTCGCTGGCTCTGGCCTGGCTACTTCTGCCCCAAGAGGCCATACTCCAGCCGAGACGCTGCGCTCCGGCCCCAGCACCCTGTGGCGATGCTCATGCTTCTTTGGCTGCGTTCCCTGTCCCTCTCCTTGTCGCCGTCAGACTGGCTCTGGGTGCGCTCGGGGCGGTGGCCGGTGCTGCTGCCGGTGGCCGAAGGCTGGGAGGAGATGGTCCGCAGCAGGTGATTCCTCTTGCGCAGGAACTCGGTCTGGCTGGGCAGCCCGAAGCTGCCTTTCCGCAGCGCCATGCGTGTGGTGTTTTTGGCAGGGCGTGAGCGGTGGTTGTACTCCAGCTGGGCCAGGTGGGCCGCGTACCCCTCCGTGATGAACTGTGAGACAAGAGGGATGAGAGCAGGCGTTAAACGGGGTGGGACACATTTCCCTGGTAGCCACCGGCAGCCAAATGGGTTCGCTGTGCCAGGTTCTCTGGGGTGATGTACAAGACATGGAACCATGCAGACAGATGTGACAGGTCCTGGTCTGTAGGACAGTTCCTGTCCTCTTGGCAAACGCCAGCTTAGTCACCGGTCATAAGATGACCAAATTCCCATCACCCTCCCGTGGGAGGCCCTCGGCAGCACCTCCAGGGCTCAGCCAAGCTGGCTCCTACCTGACACTGGCTCTGCAGCTTCTTGGTGGGTCGGCCAACGATGTAGATGTGGGTGGGTGGGAGGCTGATGGAGCTGTACACAGAGATGTCCTTAGTAGATCCGTACGCCGCATGGATCCTCATGTGGAGCTGTGGGCAGAGAAAGCAACACGCGGTCAGAATATATGGACGCCCTGTGCTCAACAGGCAGGGCTTCCCCCCCCCCCCCAAAATAGCATTTGTGGGAATGGCAGGTCAATAACTTATGTAAGTTCTCAGCTGGATAATGCACTGCTGTGCAAAGTGCTAATTAACAGAGCTGGGGATGTTTACAGGCCAGAACAAGAGGAGTAACAGCAATACGAAAGCAGATCTCCGCTTCCTGATCCACGGCCTTTCCTTGAGGTCTGCGGGGGTGGGGATGCTGCACACTTCACCGCCTGCTTGTCACTGGGGGAGAGGAGCTGTTTGCAACCCCCCCGCGCAGTAATCATTAGCGGGGAGCGTTCCCCTCCACCAGCCGTGCTGCTGCATGCAATTCTGCTGTTTAACTCTGCTGGGCAGAGGGAGGAGGGACAGGCAGCAAAATATAATGCTTTTCAGGGATTCATCTGCCTCCACTCCGAGGGGAGAGCAGCTCCTGGCCAACCCTTTCCTTAGCGGGCTGAAGCAGGGGCTGACAGGGAAGGTGCAGACACTGGTGCCACCACAGACCGGCCATCTTCACACCCCGAGCCGCAGCCAGGCCAGGGAGATGGAAAGGAAATCTCTGACCCTGGTCACAAACTTGTTCTTCTGGAGGCCAAGGGACAGCAGGGAGTAAGTAAGGGCCAGCTGCTCCCCTGTGACTGTGACTTGGGCCAAAATGGGAGTCCGAGAGAGTTAACGAGGGCTCTCCCTGCTATTCAAGGCAGGGCACAAGTGCTCAGGACACTAGCAGTTCCTTCGCCTGCCAGACAGGGAAAACCTTGTTTTATCTGGAGCTTTTATGAGGCTCTGGGCTGAGCAATATTAAGACCTCCCCGGGGTCAAACACTTGGGAAGATGCTCTGTGGAGTTGCCCGTCAAGGCTGGGTGATACGAGGCCATTTCAGCAGCAGCTCCATGCCCTCTCAGACCTGCTGCTCACACCACAGAAAACCACCAAACAGGTGAAAAAAGTGCATGTGTGGGCAATGGAGGCACTGCTGCCTGTGTTTCATTAGGCAGTTGGTGTTGGAAGGACCAGTGATGAAATGGAGCAGTGCAGAACAGGTATGACACAATTTAACAGCGTAGACACTTTTGTAGAGCAATAAAAGGAGGAAAATAAAATGAGCAGATTAATCTTCCACTGCGGGTCACATCGCTGCCAAGAGACTGGTGCTGACAGGGGCAATTGGACAAGGAGCAATCTAAACCCATGCTACGATCATATTTCAGCAGACCCAGGCGTACGTCTGTGATGAGGGATTTCAGGAAGTTGGCCTTGTGCCGCAGCGGGTCGTGAACGAGCCCATCGCAGAAGGAGACGATCCCATGGGGGAAGTTGTGCTGTGCTAACCAGGCTACCACCCTCTGCTTCTGCATGTCGGGGCGGCCTGTGACATAGATAATGAGGTAGCCGAGGTCTTGCCAGTGCCTAGAAGGAAAGCCACAAGTCAGTGGATTGCAGACCTACAGCAACGCCAGAGTAAAACAGAGCGACTGCCCCAGCCCCTGACCTTACAACGTCGACCGCTCCGGCACGGACTTTGGGGTCGCTGCCCATGATGGATACACTGGCTGCAAAGGAGCCGTCGATGCTGAACACCACAAACTCCGTCCCCTTCGGCAGGACCGTGATGTAGCTGTCTGCATATGTGTGGTCACCCCTGAAAGGGATGCAGGTATTATAAGCATCACAATATTCAGAAAGTGCCACCGAGTGCTTCAGTGCACCACAAACCCAAAGCAGCACCCAAATCTGGCCCAAAGGGTCTAACAGTGATGCCACCCTCAGTTACAGCTGTGATGGGCACTGCACGAGGGCCTCTGTGTTAAAGTGGGGAGGCAAATAGTGTTCTGGAGCCCTGGCATCAGTGACTCAAAAAAAAATACCTTCAGAAAACCATTGCTGGGATCACCACTGAGAAAACGTTCCCTTCCTTTCCCCTTCTAGAGCTCAACACCAGCAACTGGCGCTGAGCTGGAGCACCTGGGCTGTGAATTATCATGAGTATAAAGTTCTGTCCCTCAAGGACAAGTTTATGGTCTTTAAAATATGCTCAGTTGTGCAATTCTGCAGATGACTGAGGCCATACGTCTGTGGTGCAGAAGGCCTCCTCCTGCAACTGGAGCTCAGTTTAACAAACTGTTGATGATGCAGGATCAGAATAAAACGTGGATCTTCCTCTTACAGCTGCAGAGTATAAATGGCTTTGTCTCTGGTTGCTGGCAAACCAGGCTCCGAACCCACACAACAAGCAGAGCTGCCCCACAAGGAGGGACCATATTCTACAGCCATCAAGCTCCTCTTTTGTTCCTCTCCAGCTGCAAGGCATCTCACCTGACCACCATCTTGACGGGGTACACGCCAATGCCCAGGCGCCGGTTCTCAGGGATGACATAAGAAATCCTGCCACTGCTGTTGCTGATCTCTGTGTCAAAGTAAACCCACTCTCCTGACGGTGGCTGGGTCATGATGTGAATGTCCACCTGGGAAGACAGCAAGGCTGGGTCAACAACAGCATTAAAGACACTGACGAGTAGAACAGGCCAAGCACAGGGCCTGTTCAGCCAAGCCCCTCTGGAGAGCAGCAGGGCTGGGTCCTCCTTCCACCCTCTGCACTTCACAGATCTGAGCTGAGAAGCACCCAAACATCAGGATGCTGGAACAAAACCTGGCCTTGGTGGTGAAGACCTCCATGGACACTGTTCCGGGTAGGAGACACCACACAAGTCTGCACAGGGAAACCCACGATGCAAGGGTGGCAAAGGCCGTCAGGGACCAAGGGAGCACCGACCAGAACTGTCTCTGTCCCCATCCCCCCCAATATTTCACCACATGGAGCGCAACCCCCACAGCAGACACAGTACCTTTTCTCCTGTGAGCGTGACCATATCTAATGGACCGTACATAAACCTTCCAGTTAAGGTCTGGGGTCCATCTTCATTAGCGATGGTGTCATTTATCCTGTGGTTGGCTGTGACGTTCTGCGTAAGTCAAGAACAGGGGGGAAAAAAAAAAAGAAATGGAAAGAGAAAAGTTTGCAGGGATGGAGATCCTCACAGGGAAATGCCAAATGTAACAGGCCCAACTGGAGTGTGGGTTTCTCTGTGCCTGTGCTGTTCCTCCCCTCCACCAACAGCTCTCAGCTTCAGAAAAGAATTTGACCCGTGGCAGAGGTGAGACTCTGTGCCCCGCATCGATGGGGCAGATTCAAGCATACATGGCTGAAAAGCCAACTTCAATCGCAGTTTGTATGTGCAATTCTGATACTGTCTATTAACTCTTACACTTTAGATTTAAGAGGCAATACAAACAGCTGCCAGAGAAATTTGCTGACATTGTTTCAGCTCTAGCAGAGAATTGCCCTCTTTCGGGAATTGGAGACATTTACTGGGAGCGAAGGGCATTTACCAAGCAGAGAACTTGCATTACTGGACTTTGAAAGCCGTTCTGTCTCTTTCCCTGACCCACAGCCAATACTTTCTGTATTTTACATAGACTTGAGGCCAAGAGAAGACCTTGCTGGGACAGATCTTTTGGGTTGCTCTTTGATGACCACACGGGTAGTATATAATCACTAATATATACCAGCAGTGCGACGTGATCCTCTGTCTCTGCCGTGGACAGACACGGCCATGCCCACGCTGGCTGCCTTCAGGGCTGTTCTTGCAGCCCACATCAAAACCCCTCTCCATGACAAGGCTCCTGCCTGCTGCAGCCCCAAACACCCTTACCCGGAGCTTCACATGCGTCCTCTTGCGGAGCCACTTCTCACGGGGCTTGGAGGGGGTGAAGACAGACACCTCCTTCCCATCCAGCTCCAAAACGCTTGAGTTCTCGTGCCTCATCACCTGCGGGAGGACAGATCCCACCGACACATCAGCCGCTTGCAGAGTGAACCTCCCTCCTCCCGTCCGCCCTGTTCTGCCTCTCCCAAAGCAGCACTGAGTAAGGGCAAGCCTGGAGAGAGGCAGCCTCAGTTTTCCTGCTGGGCGTTTGGCTTGTCTGCTTGCAGGTTTCACTGTCTGCTTCCTTAATTGCAAGGACAAGTGGTCTCTTCTGAACTAGCAAAGCCTGCAGACAGCGCTGACTTAATCCTGGCTAGGATGCAGGTTATTTAGATTGTCAGGAGGTACAAAACTGACTCAAACACAGCAGGACGAGCTCTGTACTTAGATATCTGCCCTTCCTCGAGGCGTTCATTAGTCTCTTCCCATGGAGGGAAGGAGGAGGAACCCCTCTCCTTCAAACACACATATTCTGCTGTTCACGTAACAGATCCAGCACCGGCTGCTCTGACCAGCCTCATGCCGACGAGTGCTGTTCCCTCAGCTCATTTCTTATTTCTATTTAAACACATTTTGGACTGCTCCTGCCCTACGGTCCTCTCACTTTGAGAAGAAACAGCCATTGATCTGACCCCAGTGGAGGCGCACAAGAGCGTCTCGGCCATGCATGAGGCAGCACCCAGGGTGTCTGTCCCTCCCGACCTGTCTCCGAGGCTGACACAGCTCAAGGGCTTTGTGCTGGTGCGATGTCACTGTGCCAGAGCACGGATCAGAGAGGGAGCAAGGTGATGCCCACTAGCCAACCTCTGGAAACAATTCCTGCCTGTCAGCAGGGAGCGAGCAGGGACGCAGAAGCAGGATTAGATCCTGCCTAGGCTGCTCTTCACCTCTAGAAGGGAAAGGGAAGAATAACACCCCAGACCCCAAAGGTGAGGGGACATGTCAAAGACTGCTGTAAGACTGGGAGGTGACCCTGCATGGAGAACTCTGAAATTGGCAGTAGTCCCTAGTGACCCCCTCCCTCCAAAATATTAATGAGCCTCTTAAACACAGGCTCTTTTACAAGATCTTGAACATATTCTGTGTGGTCACCAGCGTTCCAGCTGACCCAGGCTATAGTGGTCTGACACAGGCCAGCTCGCTTTACAGAGCTGAAGCTGGTTTTCTTCCAGGAAAATGGAAAAAGGACCCCAGGGAGGATGAGCTTGCTGGCGAGGGAGTTTCTGGAAATCCAATGTAAACAAAGTAACAAGTGTCACTGAAAATTATTTAAATCAGGAATCTATTTTGAGTCCTATTTGGGCTTGTTTTAACAAGCTTTAATCTTTGGAGGCCAAAACTATTCAACAGCTTACTTTTATATTTTGTCCAGAGATGACTTTCAAAGGCGATTAGTAACAAGTCCTTATTAGGGGAAGAAATGGTGTGCTGCTCTGGAAGGACAGCAAGAAAACAGGGAATGAGAAAAAACCCTGTCTCAAGACAGAGACAAGTGAGCAGAGACAGGCTCTGGGGAAGGGGGGTGCCAGACTACCCAGGCAGCCACTGGCAGGCGTTGGATGGATGGAGAGGTCCCTCAAACCACAAGATACGAAGTGCCATGCTGTGCTGCAGACCCAGGTATGGGCCAAATCCCAAATAACTAGCTATTTCTTGCATGGAACATTTTGTGCATGAGACTGTCATGACTGTTCCCACTCATGCACCATTCCAGCTCTCTCTCTCCCTTCAGCCCAGTCAGGCTGAGTTTGATGCGGGGCTGGGGTTTCACAGGAGCTGATCCGGCAAGGTGTGTGCAAGCCCAGAGATGTCTCACTGGGATAGATACAGCCCGGGAAGAAAGGGTCTCACTGGATTATCGCTACCACTCAGCTGCCACAAGCACTGACATCTCTGTTGTTTATGGTTCCCATACTATTTGGAAGATCGCAACTGAAAGAAAGTTTGCCAACAGAGTCATAAATAATTGAGAGCTGCAGCCAAGGCGGCTGGAAGAGAGCGGCGGCAGCTTAACAGCAGAGCTAACACAAAGCAAACCCAAGCACCAAAGTGAGCGACACAATCCACAGAGTTGCTTTAGTTTTGTTTTTTCCCATTCCATTCTTCAAGTACTGTTCCTTGGGGGGCTCATGCTCTGTAAGGCAAATAACTCCCCCTCATCCATAAGGAACTGAAGGAAAAATATTTCTTTTTAGGAAAAACACTTTTTAAGCAGTAGATTTAAATCTCAGGCCAAATATATGTTGCTAAAGTCTGAGATGTCAGACTCCAGACACCAGCAATCCCCATTTACCTAGCCCCAAGAGAACGGCTTTGTACTGGAGGAATGAAGACTAAATCCCAATGATGGTCTGAGTTTCTAGAGGAGACCACAGTAACTTAGAATGCCAAAATGGAGAACCGAACTCCATCAACTCATCTCAAATTCATACAAAACTTTTCTTTTGGTTTTATTGTGTTTGATGCTATTTTTATTTGTATATTGAGAAGTTTCCTTTAACTTTCAGACTTGAGATCCAAACTCACACACACAGAGAACAGCTCACTTCAAGAAACAAGTGCCACCGACTTTTACCACTGGGATCTGATAGGAAACAGCCCTGGGCTCACTCCACGGCTCCTTGGCGAGCCTGAGACCTACTCTAATGCTAAAACCTAGACCAAAACTAACCGGATGTGACAGCATCACATAAGTGAAGTTTGCATGGGTGGAGCTCCACTAACACCACAGGTGAGGAACAAAAAGAAGGGAAATAAAATGGATCTGCAGTAGCAAAGGGCATTTTTTCACCTCTGCTCATCAACAAGAGTCATGGAAGGTGCAGTGGAAAAAACAAAGACCCCAAAATATTTTTCAGCCCAAGGGGGATCAGGGAAGGGAGGATGACTCTACCTGTCTCAGCAGGAAGGAGACAACATCTGTGGACTCCCAGTAGCTTGCGTGGAAGAGGTGCGGCAAAGCGACTGTTGGGAAAGCTGTCAGAGCGTCAGGACAGTAGAGAGCGTAGTCGATCCTTTTGGTTCCCCACCACCTGGCAGCAACTAGAGGCAAAAGACTCGTTCAGACAAAGGGGGTTTCACATGCACACGCGGTCTCTGTCACAAACGGTATTCCGAGGCTCTGGCTCCTGGCTCCAGGTATGCCCGGAGGTTGCTCCCTGGCTGGTCGCACTGCTAAGAGGGAACGACTGACCCAGGGCTCAGTGTTTGCTCAAACCACGGGAGGAACATGCAGGGGCACCACCGCTTGAGCTCTCCTTTATTTAAGTAAATAGGGAGGTTCTAAAGGGCAGGTATTAATTGCCCATTAGTCCAGACCCTGCAAAAAGGGGTCCAACGCTCATGTTCAGTGAGCCAAAACATAGGACAGAAATGGATCTCCCTGGAGCTGTGGGAGGAAGGATGTATGTGCTCTGCCTGCCACAGTACACACCCAGGCTGTCTCCGGCCCCACTTCCAACTCCTTTAGCTTTCACCAAGGAATAAAAGATGTGTATGACACGTGCTGCTGGGACTGGCAGTCCCCAGCAAGCCCTGGTTGCCCTCCCAGGCTACCACATTGTAGGCAACGGAGACATCCAGCCCAGCCTCCCCGGGAGCACAGTGACCAACGAGAAAAGTGTCCAGGGATGCCAGGACTCCATTGCACGTGGGACAGAAAAATACACTGGGATTTCGGGTGAGCAAGGTTACAGAAAATACAGAAGAGTTTCTCCCCTGGGGAGTCAACAACTTGCACACAAGTGACCGACAGCCGCCATTCACCCATGGGACACCACCACACTTCAACACCACCCTGAACTCTGCCCATGCACACATCCCTTCGGACTCCTTAGTGATGAACATGACTCAGCCCAAAGCCTCAGACCTAAAAGGCATGGGCTACTTTCCCAGCAGTGAGGAGTCCTCAACCCCCAGGCACTCCGGCCTGGAAAAGCAGCCATGGAAAGAGAAGATGGATCAGATCAAGAGAGCAACAGGAGGAGCTATGTTTGCATGCAGGTTGCAAGCTGAGGCTTTGACAAGAGCTTTCTCAAGCTTGGGTTTTCTCTGTGACCACGTTCCCTTTTTACAGACTTCCAGGAAAGCTGCCAGGTATAAGGTATGGTCCAACAAACCCCTCTTGGTAAGGGAAATTGAGTTGGTGATGAGCATGGATGCTGAACTGAAAAAAATGGACCCACCAGCTCCTTCCAGATACCTGCACAAAGCTCCCACCACAGCAACGTGCAGAGGGTTATGGCATCAGCTCATCCCTATGGTCCAGCCCTGGCTGTGCTGAGTGCCGAGGCCACGCTCAGCATAACGGCCCTTGCTTTTCTGAAGAGCCATGGGAAGGAGGAGGAGCACACTGATGGATCAACATGGCTTTTCCAGAGCACACAGGCACCTCCTTGCAGCTATTTCTGTCTCCCTGTCTTCCAAACTGGCAGCTCCTGGTCACATCCCAACCTTTCAACCCTCATGCAAGTCCCCAGCTTGGGTAATTTCAGATTCTTTGTAGGAAGCAGACAGGATTTACTCTTCCATGCTCAAAAGACAGTGGTGGAGGCAGAAGCGTTGTCCCCACAGCTCTGCCCAGAAGAACTCCTGCGCTTGCCAAGTTGTTAGCGGTGTTATGATCGATCTTTGGAGCAAAGTAACAGAAATACTTGTTAAAATGCAATCAGAAATTGCAAGTGCCTCAGTGAAAGTGCATAGATTTGTTGTGAAGTTCTGTGACTATCGAATGAGAAAGGAGGTCGACTGGAGTGCATGTCTCCAGAATACCTGTCTTGATGTCCACGTCGGGTATCCGAAGAGCACAGTCTGCAGCCTGACTCCACGGCCCTTTGAGATTTCTTCCCTTCGAAGGGATTTCATGCTTATGCTGTCTAAGTCTCTTGGACGAGGTTTGGGTAGGGGATTTGTGAGGGAGGGCAAGTTGGGACAGAAGGCTAAACCCTCTACAATGATTAAGTTGGTGTTTGGTTTCTAAAAGGAAAAATAAAATTTGAAAAAAAAAAAGCAGAAAGCAAACTTATTATTATGGCAGACATATGCCGCAGACAACACGGGTTTCATCCTCCAGAAATTCACTGTGCAGGGGAAGCTGCACCCTACAGAGGGCTCTTGGGATGGAGCCATGGCTTTGTGGTGCCCCTCTGGGCTTCCTCTGGCTCTCCCTGCGGGATAAGCCCAGACTGCATCCAACCCTCAATGCCACAGCTTCACATTAACACCACGCTAATAAGGTCGAGCGCAAGAGCTGCAAAGCCAGAGCTGGGGCTCAGAGGACACGTCGGCACTCAGGAGGCGAAGGAAAGGGCTGCGACAGCTCTTGGGGCGGGCTGCACATGGCATCAGGGTGCGCACGCAGCCCGCGCCGGGGCCGGACTCTTCCTCTCCCATCTCAGAAACAGGTTTTGAAGGCTGTGAAGTGCGTGGAGGAATAAATTACACAAACCAGAAGCTAAATAATCGGGAAGGCAGGGGAGCACAGGGAAAGCAAAGAGAGGCAAGCGTTACACGGGCCTGCCGTCAGCTCGCAGAGGCAGCATCCCTCCGTCACATCACGGGGGTCTTTCGGCATCACCCTGGTGTAAACACTTCATAATGAACAACCACCGCCCCCTGCCTCCCACCCTGGCCGGCCGAGCTCGGCAGCTCTCCGTGGGTGTGAAACAAGCACAAAACAAACACCTTCTCCCCCAGGAGCCTGCTACCCAAGCAGATTAATATTTAGCAAGCGGTTGGCAAGATGTCTTACCAGGACAAATATAAGAACACACACGGGGAGTGCGGTGTCAGCTCTCGGATGTGCTTTGGGAAAGAAAACCTTATTTGTCAGAGCGCAGATAGTTTATTCCTGCTGCTGAGCATTGCCTCAAACAGGGGAAGAAGTTACAGAAGCCCCTGACCGGGGCCCACAGACCTTCAGCAACTAACACTTGCTTTGGGGAGCCTTATTAACCTCAGCAATTAATTATGAAGCGAGTCATTCGTAGCCCTGTAGTCTAACGTGCCAGAAATGGAGTATCTCTAAATTTTTACCCCTTTCTGGGGCAAGAGTTTGGGCTGAAGGGTTTTTTTGGTGTGGTGTGTGTGGTTTGGGTTTTTGTTGGTTTTTTGGTTGGTTTTTTTTATAATTCGTTTGGTTTCCAGCCTTTTTTGGTCTGAGTTATCAGAAGTCCCTGAGGACAAAGACTGTTAATCCCACACTTCAGCTGAAATGAAGAAGGGGTTGAACCATTAACAAAGGCTGTTGTTCTGCACTGTATTAGCTGGGAAGTTATACAGGTCTTGGGAAAAATAAGAAATAAAAAATCCCTTTCATTCCTCATTCGGCTCTGGGATATGGGTCATAACTGTCTGAATATCTGAGCTGCCCCGCGGGCTACAGAAGAGCTGAATTTCTAATGCAAAGTAACAAATAACCCAAACCTGCTTTTCCCTTTCAGCCTTAACATAGGGGCTTACTCATCCCCATTTTTGTGGACAACATTTAAGTGATCTGCATCAAGCCACACGCCACATCCTGCATTATCAATCTGGCAGTGCTGATCCCCACCAGTTCTGCACGACTTATCAACGGCAGCACAGAAACATCCCTTTGGATTAACGCTCAGCACGCACAGTAGCCAAAGGGTGCTCAGAGTTATCAATTATTATTATTTTTTATTTACGAACAATTTATCACCAGCACGGTCCAACAGGCACAACACAACAGTGGCCCCTGTATTATCGTCGAATATATCATCTGCTCCTCCAGGGGATACATTAATACACGGCACTGACTACAGCAAAGCCAGGCAGAGGCAGAATAATTCCAGCTTTTTGTTGTAAATGGAAAGTACAATCCCAGACAGACAGACAGAAGCTGCGTGGCTTTGGCCCGGTGCGTGGCGCTGAGAGCGCGTTGCGGTAGCGAGCGGTAGTCTCGGAGGGGGTGAAACACTTACTGTTGGCTATGTTGGAAGCAGTGTAACTGTCTGCCATTCCTGAGACCTGGCTGGCAATGCTGATCTCACTGGCTCTCCGGAAGCCCCTGAACTGAGGGGCTGAAATGGGGGTGGACAGGGACGCGTTTTCCATGAAGACGGCACCATGAGACTGAACAACATCTGCTACAAAGTTGAAACAGGGAAATCAAAATATTAGACCAACAGACAGAGGCTGGGCAAGATGAACTTGAGGGGAGGAAGGAGGGAAACAAGGCTGGTAGATGCAAAAACCTTTCAGAACTGATTGGAATGAAAGAAACATTTCATCAGAGCTCTGGTTTGAAAAGAAAGCAAAGACCACAGCAGGCAGAGAGACATGTGGCTGGAGGAGCAGTCTTTGATTGAGAAGCAAAATAAGTAGCTCAAAAACCAAATCCAAAACCCCAAAGAAAAATCCAGGCAGACTTATTCAAGCAGCAATAACAGAAGCATGTGTCATACATACAGATGTGAATATACGCAACTTCATATATTCACATTGAGACAAAATAACCAAGGTAAGGAGAACAACGCAAACAACTTTAGAAAGGGGCTATTTGTTTTCTTGAAACATTTAGACTTAAACGAACATCTCCAAGATAAAAGCATTAATGCAAAAAAAAAAAAAATCCCAAAAAACCCAAAACAAAACAAAACATTTTCATGCCTGGCAGGGACTAAATTTGAACTTGTATTTTATTGCTGATGGATACAGCCAACACTCGTTAAACTAAAGTAAGGGCTATTGAAAGAAAGGAGTCTGGTGCTGAGCACTTACATCTCCAATTGGTGTTGGTGGATCGGGGAGCGCTCAGTCTCTGTGAAAACAGAGCTTCTTTTGTACAATGTGCAAGTCTGGACTTTTAGATCCCAACCTGAGGTTTACCAAGTGTGGCCTAACCCTTTAGTACATAAATACAGAAAAGGAGGATTTAAAGTCATGCTCACGTGGACCTTATACATGTATTGGAGGGAAATGGACCTAATATGTTCAGGACTGGCAAACCGAGAGATGCTGAAAGTCACAATAAAATCTCTGCATTTCAGTTTCCTCCCCTCTATGGACGCTACAAGGCCAAATTAAGCATCTGTGGGATACCCCAAGATCCTGCACTGCAGAGTGCTTGTAATGCCGATATCAAGTACTTCATAGCAGGCAGCACCGGTATGACACTGACATGCAAAAGCAAAGCTACTTACTATCATTCTAACATTGCCCATCTCTGCTGTACCTGAGGAGCAGCACCTGAACTTTATTCCCAGGTATCAGACAGGACACAGGTTTGCCCCCAGCCAGGCAGCAAATGCCACGGAGAATGCAGGTACGTTACTCCCACACACCAACGTCCTCTGCCTATTTCAGCCAGTTTAGATATCCTTGCACTTCATCCCAGTATGCGGCTGACACAGGGTGTTGTTTTGGCAACTGGTTTATTTTAATATCGATCTTTTTTTGCTTGTGGCTACTGATTCTCCGATCTCTCAGTTCACAGCAGCAGCGTATGTGCCCACACAAATCCTGCTGCAGCAAAGGGAAAGGGAACGTATGAAGCACAAAATGTGTAGCTAAGTGTCCGTAAAAGAGTTCTGTTCTCTGCAGGGAAAATCAGGCCACAAGCTGCTCTGTGTAAAAGCTTCGTGGACTGCAAGATCTGAGCCCTAGCAGGAGCCTGACCTGATGATGAGCTGCACACACTGCCCACGTTGCGCCTGAAAGGCCATTACCAGCATCACTTTCTCAGCACTCTCCTCCTCTTTTCACCTTGCCCTGAGCTGCTGGCTGTCAAGACTGCTACCAGTATCCGCAATCCAGCCAGCCTCACTGGGCGAGCACGGCTTTCTTACTGCAGAAAGCACCAGCACAAGCAAGAGGAGACAATTCAAGCAGAGGCTGTACTTGGAAAACATGAGCCAAGCCAGGAGCTGCGTTCAACCCCACAAAGGTAAGGGGTCTCATTCCCATTGCTGCATAACCTGGGACAACCCTCTTATCTCGTCCCTGGTTACCCCTTCCTCTCCTTTCCCTTGTTTATACAGACTGTGAGATCCTTCCGCAATTATACCCTCATGTCACATCAAACAGGCTGCCCGAAAACAGTTCACAGATGTAACAGAGATGATGAGCATCAGCCTCCCTGAACTTGGTCAGATGCAATGAGAAGTTTGGCTTTATCTGCACTAGGAAAAATGCCAGGTTCAGGTTTAACTAACACCTACCAGTGAAGCCTGAACTTCTTCCTCTCCCTTAAATATAAAACATCTGTGGTTTGAATTGGGAAGCAGCTGGAAGGCACACTAACAAGTCTTACAGCAATGCTACACAGGAGAAAAGGCTGGGCCAAATGTGATGCTGCCTGGGTTGATCATGGCTCCAGCTCAATTAGCGTGTCTTCACTTAGCTCCGCCTGAATTTTATCTCCTTTTTCAAGAACCCAGAAAGTGGAAAGAATAAAGGAAGAAACAGTGTATTTTGGGCTTGCTCTTTTTAGTCAGTCTCATTTTCCTGGGCCTGACTGGGGATTTTTGAACACAATGAGTTTGAAGCAAAAAAACCCCAACCTCAACAGCCCTTCCAACACCATCCTGGTTAGTGTCACCAGAGGAGTCATCTTCACTCCTATAAAAGCCTAAACTCTTTTAGCGCTACTGAACTGTTCAGTTTAGTATTGCCTGTGTTGGTGGCAGGAGTCTGCTCTGCAGGGGCTGAAGTGCTTGCTCCCATGCTCCAGCCCACTCAGGTTGCTCTCATGTTTCTCCCTCTTCCCAAGCTACACATCCTAAAAAAGGACAATTTCTACAAAAAAACAAGGGCCAGGAAAAGGCAGGGCCGGAAGCGCAGACAGAAAACCTGTTTTATGCATTACTGCCCCTTCAGCCAAGCTTCCTTGACTCCAAAGCTGCAGTGACAGCGACTTCCAGATGAAAACCTGGGACTTTACTCACAGAAAAAAAACCCTCTAACATATTTCCTAAATTCCATGTATTCTTTGCACCAAACCCCTTGTGCAGCACTGCCCTTGCAATTTTGAAACCAAGGGGGCTTTCTTGGGCAGCGCAGGGACCAGGCTGAGACATTGCAGATGCTGCGACGCCGTCACAGACTGACCCAAGCACCTGCAACTGCTCCATCTCCTAAAGGGCCACATCTTCTGCATTGCAGAGGTGACGTCCCTCGCCACAACTCAGGTCCTGACCATCGCAGGGAGGTTTTTCAGGCAAGCACTTTGAGCCCCAGGTGAAGTCAGATGGCTGGACCGGGACCAGCAGTAGCAAAACTTTCATCAAGATTAGCTGTTTTAAGTGGCTAGATAAGGACAGGGGTGCCCCTGGTTTACTGCACTGGCTGAAATGTACTTTGTACTGTGTCTGAAGGCAGACTTTATCAGAACAAGGAAGCTTCAGGAAGAGGAGAGCTGGCTCAAGCGGTGCCCTGAGCACCCTTTCTCCCAGCAAAGGACCTGCCACCGCTCAAACGGCAGCACTCACGCGTCGGGCCGGTGCAACGAACGAGATTCAACTACATTGCCAGAAGAGGTGACATAAGAAGCAAAATTTTTTATTTTTTTTTTTCCTCCCTAGCTATGGTTCTTTAATACTCATTTCAGGGCTGTGCCTTTTCATTTATGGACTCGTTTGTCAATGTTCTTACTAATTGTTTCCCACTAAGTGAACGGCACTGGGCCATCCTCCTAATGTACTGCTGGCACCGAGTTAAGTCCTTGGGGTATCTGAATGGCAGATTTCAATGTGTGCTATTTGCAGGCTGAGCTGTGGCACCGAAGCGGGAAATACTGAAAGCAATCAAAAACACATAAAGTTCAATAAAAAAATAAAAAAAATAAAATAAAAAAGAAAGCAAAGAGCCAGCCAGCGGCTCAGCACAGGCCAGACCCTGCTTGCACTGGAGTCACTGGTCAGCACTGGGCCCTCTGCAGTCACTACCCTGAGATCAAGAGCAAGACAGATTTCTGTTGTACGCAAGTTTTCATGATTCTGGAAATTTCCCACAGTCCAGTGGCTGAACTGGGATTCAGCACTTGCTACAGTCAAGCCAAGCACTGCTCGGCCGCACTGTGCTCTTGACACACAAGGTAAAGAGCAGAGAAGCTCCTGACAGCAGGAAGTATCAGATGATAGCTAAATGGCATTTCATCAGTGACCTCCAAAGTGATTAATTAATAGTACCAGATCCTTTCCCTCTGCTTTGTTACAGAACATCACAGCACAGGCAACACGGCAACTGCATACCTAAAAATCATCTACGTCTTCAAAAGACAAAGGGAGAGACTATCTGGAATAATCAGGGATGTTGCCATCCTGTATGATCACATAATGTACTGGACTGCTCATGAACAGCAAGGGTCAGCTTGTTAAAACAAGGCAGCAGAACCAAGCTCTCAATGCAAAACACTGAAAAGGGGGTGAGAACAGGCAAGTGAGACACATGGGGAAGAAAAAGCTAAAACAAAGTCAAGTCTCATTAAAATCGCAGATGTAGGACCAGCCACAACCAGAATAAATGAGGCCATGCAGCATTTATGATGGAAAATGAGGCAAAACAAGTGCGTCAAACTTTGCTTTTAAGGCAGAATTTGAGAAATTAATTTTAAAAAGCCAACACGTATAGCCACCTTGGGGTCTGAAAGCCTCATTCACTGTATTCAGCAAAGCCACAAGGAGTGTCCAAACACAAAATACTCGAAAGGACAAAAATCTGTTCTGACATAGACATTAATTAGACTTCTGGCCATGGTGCAGTGTGGCTGACTGCTGGGGAGACACACACTGCAGACAACCAACCCATTCCCAGGGGATCCTGCACACGGTGCATACCACACGAGCAGGGCCACCCAGGGATTCTGTCTTGCTGTGCCAAAGCCTCTTTCCAGCAGCACAGCCACCACAGATGGACAAATATAAGTACGTGGCAGCAGTCTCCCCTTCCAGCACCAACACTGGAATGGGACAGTGTCTGTAATTCCAACTTGTTCTTTGCATGGTGGGTCTCCCAGACCAGGTATCCCCAAGCATGATCCCAAGTGGTTATTTCATGTGGCACAGCCTGAGACACAGCATGAAGATTTCAACTCCAGGAGGCAACAGTACGATCTCCAAAAAGCACCCCAAGTACCCAACACCATAGACAATACAAAAGTGTAGATTACACACACTCAGCAAAACCAGCACTTTTATTGGAAACATCTTGCCAATTCAGTACGGGAACGGGGATACTTGTTTCCATGAAGCTGTCCTGGTGCTGGAGAGCACCCAGAGGGCTACTTTCCATGAGGAGGATGGGATTGTTCTGGATTGTCTCAACTAGAAGCAGATGGGAAAAAAAAACAACAAAACAGGACAAAGAACAACAGACATGCGGCCACAAAGTGTTAACATACAAACAGTTACAACTGAGCACTTCAACTATGAGTCTTCAATGAAAGGACAACCTTTAAATAGAGTAAAAGAAATAAAACGTGGATGACTTTCCAAATAGACTCACATCAGAGAGATTAACTGGTAGCAGAGGAGAGCACAACAATGGCATTTCAACAACAAAAGAAAAGGGAGTCCTCTTAACCAGTTTCTCCAATGAGCCAAATCCATAAACACCCAACAGATCCAGAGAAATCTTTTTACTATGTGGAAAAAAAGTATGCTCTAAGGAGAGATTTACTTGAATCAGACTCACAGCCTCCATAGTGCAAAGCACAGGAGCAAGCAAGGATGTGAATTTGATTTCATTCTGCAAGTTGGTTGTAATGGAACAGGGACCCAACATTTAGTACAGACAGGAAAACAAAAAAAGTCTGAGGGTTTCTGAATCATGGACTTTAAATAAGCTAGCTATCTGCATGAGAAAATATGTACAAGCAGCATTAAAGAAGGTTTTGTACATAACTAATTATAATTGAGCACCTGAATTTTACGTGATCACCAAATCATATAGCTTAATTATAGCAGTAATTAACTTTTCTGGAGCGCCCTACAGTGAATACTAACTTCAGCAGCAACTTTACAAATCATGGTTAGAACAGTCCTTCTGGGTAATGTGTAAATCACTACACTGAATTTTTGACTCTAATGGAAAGGAATAGCCTGTTATTTTATGATAAGCAAATGAAGAGGCTTTGTTTTACACAAGAAGAAAATTTAAAGCTGCCTTTTTGTCAAGTTTAATTAATCACAGCAGAGCAGCATCTCTTAAAATAACAAGGCTCAAACCTGAAGAGGGTTTTGAAATCACTCTACCCTTCTTATAGTTGAGCTAATTGCTGTTTAACTCCTCTCCACTACATAGCAAGTGTCTCTCTAAACACAGGCAACTCAACAAAGGTCTAGGGAGACACAGCAAACTACCAAGATCCCAGCTGTTGCACAGAATGATAACCAGAACACAAGTTGCTCAGTGTCAATGAGGCTTCTACCTCTGGCTTCAGTGAGAACAGGGGATTTGAAATGTATTTAAGAGGAAGAAGGTAAGATGTTTAAGGTTGTTTTTTTTAAGAAGCCACTTGCAGCTGATACCTAGAATACACCCAAAAAGCAAACTGCTTTTCGAGTTGCTATAGATTCCCTGAGCTGTTGTAACTGGACTGGGTGCAAATGTAATTGTGGGTGGATCTATTTTTAAAAAGTGTTGCAGCAAGATCTTTGCTAAATTTGACAAGTGAGTGGGGCCCGCAGAAAGTATTTTATTCGCTTTATTAAACTTGGATTTTAGTTTAGATCCATTTAACAAATCAGATGTCCGGACTGAGCAATTACAATACAATCTTTAAAGATACTGATACATAGCAGACTGCTGCTTTGCATTTTCAATTTGAAGTGATGCAGAGTATCACCAGAATTATTCAGCTCTAGACACACATTCCTCTTCATTTAGTCATGGATGATTCAAGTATTAAAACAAATGAAAAGCTACCAGAGGTTTGGGAAAAAAACCCAACAACCAAATCCCAATATCCCACCCTAGCTGGTGGCTTTGATATTCTACTCTCGTTTGCCAGCATGATTTCTTGTGGGCTGTAGTCTAGTTTTATAGCAGCAACTCTTAGTTGCAAAGTTGACTTTAAGTAGCTATTGACTAACAAGCTCTAACAAGGGAAAAATTGTGGTGCAATTGTTCTTCCTGCCCCAAAGCCCTGACCCTGCAGGGAACCAAAGCTTTAGGTGAAAGAGAAAGGTCAAATTTAGTTCTGCACAGTGGTGAGCTTCCCCAAGAGCTCCTCGCAATGACAGCCTGTACTGAAATGGCAACAGACCATGAGAGTCTAGGCACAGAAGTGAGGTGAAGATGGTAGGAAATATAATTTATTTTATTAGATCAACTGCAAGAGCACTGATGTAATGGGAGCTGAGGCAGGGCATGGTCAGGACACAGTTGTTTCGAATGCAACCCAGTAAGACAAAAGGGCATGCACACAGCCATTTCAGACTTTGTTACTGCTGCAATTGGGGTAGAGCAAGTGAAAAGGCCACTGATGGCAGAGGAATCCTAGGTATCCTAGGAAGACTAAGTGTCTCATTGGCAAGGTGGCATGGGCAAGGCACTGTCACCAGCCCACTGATCTGCAGTAGCCTGTCCCATGAAAAAGCACACGTTGCAACCAAGTAAATCATCTCATAATCTCACTGTTGACTCTGCTCCTTCCAGTCTTCACTGGCCCATCAAAGTCCTAAACTCAGCAAAGTTAATGTTTCATTCAGTCCCAACCACAAGCACCAGCTTGGGTGTAAAACAGGGACGTTCACAGAGAGGTCACCACATCGTGACCCACAGCAGCTGATGGCCTTTGTGTGACAAATGAAGGACATATGTGTCACAAGGCACTGATTTTATTGGAAGAAAACTACTTTTCTGAAAAATCAGGAATAAGGCTAACATTATAGGGCCAATTCTCTTTCTTGTCATTCCCAATCGCTTTGATAATTTCATATAAAGTGTGGATATAACCCTTCAGACAGCTAATACAGATCCAAAGTGACTTACCCAGAACAGCAGAGTTGCCATCACCCAGCGGAAACCTCTGGTAACGGGGTATATTAAAGGGGGGTAAAAGGTAGAACTTCCTCTCCAGAAGAGGCTCGAGGCGTGAAGCGGATGGGTCTGCAGGGTGGAACAGGTTATAGACCTGCTGACAAGCTGGTCTGAGCTGAAAGACTAAAAAGATGGAGAAAAAAACCCCTTCAAGTATCAAAACGTTATTTGTTAGATTACTGTAAATATTTGTCTGTAGAAAGCACAACTGTCGGGTTAAAAAAAGCACTAGAGATTTATCATCTCCCTCATCTTCCAGTCTAGTCAATTGAAACAATTTATCACAACATTTACAGACTCAAAAATTGCCCAGTATTTTTAATGCTTGGAAGTACACCGCAAATAAATTGTATAATCAGTACTGGCTAGAGCACACTGTGATCTGCTTCCTTATGGTGCAATAAATATTATATAGAGATGTTTGGGTTTTACCAGTTTGCCTCATCAGATTACTGTATTTGTAGCAGGAGATGCTTACACCATCCACTAAGTCAGCTCAGCAGTTTACACCAGGACTTACTGTCAAGAGCTGGAATGACAGTTTTTCGCAGTGCAAGAACCAGACCCAAGGGAGAACCAAAGAGGAAGAAGTCAGTGATCTCAAACTCAAACTTTCCAATATTTCCTCCATCCAACATAGTAGAGCTACTAGATCGCCTGGATCCTGGGTCATTTCTCAGCACACTAGAATGTAAACTGGGACAAGAACAGAAAATAAAGTCAAAATTTTATTCACACTGTTTTTTCTTAATTAAAGGCCAGATAAGTGATTGACAGCGAATCTAATTTCTATCTCTTCAGTGAAGGGACTGTGCCAATCAACCCATCACGCCTCTGTACTGTAGTTTTACTAGCCAGTAAAATGTCCCCCCAAACAACTACCCCATTACATTGGCATAATTTAGACAGTACCAATCCAAGCTTCAAGTGGGTTCATTTGCACACTGCTATCTCCTCAAAATGTTTTTTCTTTGAGGAGTCAAAATCTTGGTCGATGCTAGTAGGATAGTCATTTGCAAGATAAAATAACCAGCAAGCCAAAATTACTAGCGTAGCAGGGGAAAAAAGCAGGTTTACAGTGATTCACTCCATTACACACATTACTGCTATGCTTTCTGGTTGTCAACATTTGAGTTCCTTCCATCACCTTATTCTCAAATGTTACAGAAAGCTGTGCTTACCCATTTCTTCCCCATCAAAGTAGTTGGACAAATGTTATAGGATTGAAAAGGAAAAAAGAAAATGGGAGAGGAGAGAGAAAAAGAAAGATCAAAACCTGCAAGAGAGTTTCTAATACCCTTGTGCACCAAGGTACACCACAACTTCCATGGACATCTATGGCATTCACTGGGAATGCAAATTTGGGGTAATTAACTCAGTGGCCCCATGGTAAATGGTATTTATAGTGCACCCAGGACTATTTCACTTTTCTTTTGCCCATGAGGCCACATCTGTGAAGTTATGACCAAACTACTCCTCAATGCCAGCTCAACAACTCCAGGTAACTGTACTTAAAAAGAATAATGATAGGAAACGTGTCTAGCTTTCCTGTCCTCTTTCAAGTGTCAAATCTCTTTGTAAAATTCAACCTGTGCGCAGTGCAGGCCGGGCAATACAGAGGTTTAACACAGACATTTAAATTCACATACTGCTTAGACACTGAGGAAGAAGCAGCAGGAACTCTTAGATGAAAAACCTGGGAATCCACTCCCACATTACGAAGAGGTGCTTCTTTGCAGTCTACATCTGGGATTAGACAGCAAAATGACAGATGGGTAACACTAATAACCTGGTTCACAAAAAGGGTTTCTGAGATTCTTCTGTTACCACCCTAAAGCAAGAAGCTGCAATTTCTTCTGCTCTCCAGGTTCTACAAATTCAGCTGGCAGCCTTGCTGGGTTATCGTTATTGTAATTAGAAGTAGAGACTTGAAGATAAGAGTACCAGCAGTGACTTAACAGGGTGTTTGCAAATACTTTAAAAAGCACCTGAACAGCTTCTGTAAAATATATAGGATAAATGGGTACCACAGCAGTAGGGCTGGATTAAAGGTTTACCGCCCTGGAGTCAAGGATGATGTAAATGCAACAGTCTCTTGCCAGCGCTGTGGCCCCAAGTCAAAATCCCAGGTGGTCACCAGCACTTGCTCATCAAGGCCACTTCCAAAAGCAACGCTGGCTGCCCGGCTGGGCAGCGACATCCCAGCACTGCTGCGCCCGTGGAAATAGGGCTGCTCACTCCCCACCATCTGTAGCACCGGAGTGGTTGCTCGCACACACTCCTCCTCTGGGACAGCCATTCAATAAATGAGCAGCTGCAAATACTCGCACATTTGAGAAGAAAAACCAGTTTCACTCGGACTTTGCTTTCCTGCTTTTGCAAATAATGCGTTATTGCAGAGACAGCACCTCTGCCAACCGCCACTCCCAAGGGATGCTAAAAAACCTCCTCATGCTACACTGTCATATATTCTCTAAAGGTGTACCATGCACATGCACGGTACTATTCTCCCGGTTACCAACCGCAGGGAAATAACAACCTTGCTTATGCCAGACATACATATCACAGAAAGTCAAAACAGTGATGTCAAAAGCGAGAGGAACAGGAGGTTACAGCAGTGACAGCTAAAATGAGCATGTTCCCATTCCTGTGATGTGAACGAGCTTCCCCAAGATCACACTGCCAAGATGTGCAACGTTGAAACACATTTTAAAACACACCACCTTCAGTGAAGCTACAATTATTCCAGGTGACAAGACTGCAATGCATTAAGTTTGCTGTGTGCAAGGAATACAAAGTTATTTAGAACACATTCAGTTTTGCCAAACACAAGGCGACAGCAATGTGATTCTAACGAAGGCACAAAACGAAAGACTATCCTGATGGCAGATGTGTTACGGCAGGACGGGTGCAAGGGATTTTTGGTGTATTCTACCCATCTTCCCGCAGCATCTCTTCATGGGGAATGGAAGAGAACGAGAGCACTCATAACACTAAGCCATTTGGACAGTTTCTCTGTTCTCTCCTTTTACTGGGAACTTGATAGTCTTTTTAGCAGTCAAAAGAAATGAGAGCCAAGGGGAACTCTGAATCCGTCATGCTCCAAGCAATCTACAGTGCCCTGTTCTCCCTTTAAATAGCAGCAGATGTACTGTGTGCATTAATTAAACAAGAGCTTATGGATTTCAGAAGCAAATCAACTCATTTACAATAATACAAGTACAGCACAGCCAGAAATAATGTAGTTGTGCAGAAGGACTGAATTTAAAAATAAATGTGTGATTGTACTCTCCAGATGCTGCTCTGGCTTGCTGGGCATTATCCCAGCGAAGCGGGTAGGTCTGATACATGAATAAAAATGAGTGTCTTTGGCACAAGCTGAAATCTGCAATTGGTACGGACAGAAAGGGCCCCATATGCCAGGCTGCCTGTCTGCTGTGCCCATTAGGAAAACTTGGCTCTATTCTGCCAACCTCCTGCACGAAGCCGCATCACATCAGGGCTTGGTTTTCGTATGGGAAAATCATTACTTCGTGACAGAGGGGCCGAAGGGGCATTCTGCTGATGACTGTGCTGCTCAGCGATGACGGCTGTGAGCACGAGGTCCAGGGACGGCTCCGGGTGCAACGCCCTGCCGTCATGCAGGAGGGGAAGAGGTGAATCACTGCACCCCAGCCTCCCCCGCGCCAACGAGCAGAGGGTGAGAAGCGTGGAGAGAGCTCATACAGCCGCTTCAACCTGCCCCTTTCCCTGAGGGAATATTGCTCTTGAGCTGTGGGAAGAGACTCATTTTTGACACAAGGTCTAAAGGTAAATTTGAGAAGATATGAAACTAAAGTAGTAAAGATGCACCAATCCATCAGCACACTGAACGCAAACAGCCCTTGCCAGGGACCCCCAAGTGCTTCACACTGGGAGCAGGCACAATCCTTTGGAGATGGAGCAGAAAGGACCAGGACAAAGCTATATGAAATGACAAACTGTGCAATTCATTATCCACATCACGCCCAGCGCATATTCTAAACTAGATGTAAAACTGCAGTAAGATGCCAGCCCACTTTGCTTAGCTCAGTTCATGCCCCTGAGGTCAAGAACAATGAGGAGAAAGAGCACGTTTCTGCACAACTAGTATTTTCTCCTGTAATACAGAAGGCTGTTTTGATAAGGTATGAACAAGAAACCGATTGCCTTTTATTAACCTGCTGGAAATAGCTGAGAAGCTTATTATGGTTTTTATAAATGCAGCTGTCTTTCTGAATAAAGTATCTCTGCACACCAATGACATTCAATTTGATAGTTTCTCTCTCCCATGAATCTTTTACAAAAGGAGCCCTGACATGGCAGGACAAGAGTCCCTGTGCTGGAACAACGACTGGAAGTAACAAAGGAAGGGCAGAAGTGCAGGACAAGCCTTCAGCTCGGCACAGGGCAAAAGGAATGGCCTTGGGCACAGTTGTCATTCAGATAATGGTGTTTGCTGTGGAGGGGACGCTGCTCCCTTGTACCTGGGACATGGGCGAAGAGGGATTGAGAGGATGTTGCAGTTCCTCCAGACTTGCAGGAGGAAAAGGTCTAGGCTGTCCAGTTCCACAGGCTGAAGAAGATGTTTCAGTCAGAAAAAGCCTCCGGGCTTTCAGAAGTAATTGCTGAATGAACAGTGTCAATGGAAAGACTGCTATGAAAATTTCATCAGTTATGTTAACAGATATGTTCCTGAAAGTCCATTTGAAGCAGCTTAGGAATGTGATACTGGGGGCTTCAATAGTGAGTAACGAATTTGAAACAGGACCTTGGTGCAACAAAGCAGCCCTGGCAGGGGACAGAATACAATCCCCTGTCCCCGCTCCACACAGGGGACTCAGGCCGCTTTGCCAATTAGTCACACAGACAGAACAATCCCCACGTGCAGTTGAAGGTTGCTCCATGAACCAGCCAACCAGCTGGGGTTCAGGATGCCTCACCCAGAGCATCCTGCCACCACAACAGCAGAAACCTGCTCATGCAACAGGAAAGGGCACTGCAATTGAATCTCACACTTGAACTAGGCCAAAACTAAAGGATACTCAGCTCACCTCCACCTTTCCCAAGAACAGGCCAGCCAACTTAAAAAAATCAGCTTTCAGAGATGCTTTGAAATTAATAAAACACTGCATTCCCAGTTCTGCTTCACCGTCTTCCCTCGCACGATTTCTACATTTGCTTCATGACCTCCATCCCGCGCTTGCAGCACAGCAATAAAGGAGTTACCGACTGCTACCAGGATGAAGGGCTTCTTGCCATTGTAATACAGATGCAGTAGAGCAGCTGGATTCTCTCACTGCCACTCAGCAAAAGCACTGTTAATTTTTTTCACGTATACAACACACTGAAATCTATGCCCCTCTAATCTAAATCAAACACTTTCCTCCAACTCGCTTATCACAGGATAACAAAGCAACATTCGGGTTCCACAGATGCACCAACCTCAGCTCCAGAATATTGCTGGTTCTGTTCCTTCAAAATCTTACCTTGAAAGAAAAGCTTGATGCTGCTTTATCGTGTCCAGTTCGTAGGTTGATGAATCACTCCTTTTTCGTGGCAGCTGCTTCTTTGGATCTTCTCCGTTGCTACGGGGAATATCGATGTTGCTCCTGCTGAGGTGTCTGCTGGCTTCCAGATTAGAACCACTGGAACAATAGCTGTTGTTCACCGTTATTCCAGGAGACAGGAGGTCAGTATCCTGGGATTTGAAATATATGGATTTAGCACTCTAACAGCTGAATGAAGAATACACTCACATTATAACCTTCTCCCTCCATCCTCCTTTCCTCATATATCCCAAGATCCAGTTGAGGGCAACAACCAAACCACTACACCTAGGGATGTGGGTGAAGCATCCCTGTTCAGAGCAAACGCACCCAAATTGAGACACATATGGGCCAATGTTTGGCATCGATAAGGAAGAGAGTCTTTGTTGTTTCATGAAGAGATCCTTACTAAAAATAGGAGTCATGGAGGCACTGTGGCCAGCAGACCTATTCCCAGTAGACACTGGGAGCAAGCGTTACCTGGACACTCACAACGCTTCCTCGCCGACTGCTGTTCTGGCTCTCAGACACAGTCTGATTGCTATAGCATAAGGCATCAAATCCCAGGATTCCTCCAACACAGTCCCCTACCAAGCAGACCTGAAAAGGGAAGAAAAGCAGGGCAGGAGGAAAAAATAGCCCCTTATCTTCAGTTCAGATATGACAATTAAACAAAGTGTTGGATTATACCTAGGATAGCTGCAGTAACAGGATGCACAGTGCTTTCATCAGTAAAACTATTCTGTCAATGAACATCCACTCATACCCTGCAGACTCTCGTTAGCTAACACAGTCAATGTATTCTGGCTGTCCCCATCAGCCAACTGGAGTGAAGTGAAAGCAACACAGAGCACTGACAATGGCGTTAAGTCCAGCATCAGAAAATCAACCTTGATTGCCTCCTTGCCAGCTCTCCGTGCTACTTCAGGCAAGCTTCCCTGTGCTTCTGCCCCCTGTTTGTACCCTGAGGAGACAATGCTGTCCTGCCTCCAAGGGTATTGAGCAAATAGGCGCAATAAAGCACTGAGAGCCCTGGGTAGGAGAAAGCTGTCCAGGTCCCCCCGAGCACAGTGCTGGCTGGGAACGGGCTAAGGGTGGGCAAATTAGACTACAGCAGCGCAATGTGACGGCTAGTCTGGTAGCTCCAACCTCGCGGGGCTAGAGAGGCACTCTGCTCACAGAGGTGGGAGACTCAGTCATGATCTTTTAGGGGGCGCAGCAGCTGCACCATCTCAAAAAAGAAACCCACTTGCGCGACAACTCCAGCACAAGCTGCTGAAGATCCTTTAAAGAGGTGAATGCTTAAACAGCCTTGATTTGCAGCAGGAGCAGAGATGGTGTTTAGTAACAAAAGTAGCATTCCTGATTTGGAAAGGTGTGTCATGCTGAAAATTGATTAACTTCACAGCTTTGTAGCTTCATTTCTGAACACAAGCTCAGACTTTGCTTTGAATCCCAAAGGTTCAAGACAGAGCATAAGCAATAATCTCTCTCAGAAAGAAAGAAATGGAAGCACAGCACTTTCTCACTGCAGCTCAACACTGTCATGTTTCTATCCCTCCTGAGAGATTAATGGAAAAAGAGAGCTTCAGAAGGAAATTGCTTCACTTGCTCTTCCTTTCATTGTGGCTATAAACAGTCGCTGGCTCACCTGGCCGTTGAATGACATGCCCTCCTGGGATCTGATGAACTCGCTGTAGGCCTGGTTGGCTCTGACAATGACTGTGGCTACCGCTTCTTGGTACTGTGGGGATGACGTTGCTAGCAGAGGGAGTGCAGCAAGGGGAATGTGATCCTGGCTGTTGGACAGGCAGCCTTCATCGTAACTATATGGGCTGAGGCTGGATAGGGCAAGAGACATTGGAAATATTCAGCCTAACACGCAGAGTGGGGAAAACCATTTGCAGACAGTACAGTTACTATTGCGGCTCATTAAAAAAAGCCTCAAGATAGAAAGGACATTTATTTCACTGTGAATGGGTGAGAGCTTAATAAATCTTTCCCTCCCATCAAACGTAAATCTTCAAGGACAACATACTTACATTGATAGAACAACTCTCAGACAAGGAATTAAAGCCCTAGTATTTATTGGATTAATTAGAATAAATCAATCTCAGAACTCTTGCTGCATGATTACTGTATTCACTGCAGCTAAGTATGAAATCGAGATTGAATGCCTCGCCAGTATATTAATAAGTGCATTCTCAAAGCACGGTCATAGCTTTCAATACTACATGTAGAACATTTCAGGGATGCACGAAAAGGAACAAAAAACCAGCGTGAAACTCTAGACGTTTCTCTCCATGACAAAGTAGCATCAACTTACCTGGACACCAGTGAAAATGCTTCAGAGCAGATAGCTGGGCAAGGGACTAGCCTGATGGCAATGTGTCCAAGAGCAGCTGGGTAATGTACCCTCATCACAGCGTCAAACACTGTGGCGATGGTGTTGACATCCCCTTGCTTAGAGCTCTGATCACCACTGCCTGAATCCAGGATGTTCCCTCCGTGGAGTACCAAGAGGAGGACATGGATTTTACTTGGCTGCATTAACGGCTGCACCGATTCATCCTAGGTGGGAGTGAAAGACAGAACAGTAGAAAGGCTTATTTTGCAAAGAGGTTACATTTGGCCCAAGTGCATTTTATGCAAATTTTATAATCTTTTCTCCCTCAAGTTCAATTGCGGTGTGTACAATAAATGCATTATCCACATCAAATCCAGTCATGGGTGAGGCAAACAACAATCTGTGAGGCGAGGCACTTCCCCAGAAATAGTGTTAGCCATGACACAAGGCCTTGGCACCCCCGATCTAGAAGGCTGAGTTCAGTTTGGGCCATCCACACACAAAGATAACTGCAGTGTGAGAAGGACCACAGAAGGACAAAAATCACAGAGAGTTTCTGAACAGAGACTGAAACAGTTTAGTTTGATTTGCTTCACAAAGCTACCCGAGAATGAAATACCTGCTCTCAAACACAGAGGAGATGAGTAAAGAAAGCCAGGGAAGGAAGAGAAGCACTTAAGTCAAAGGACAGTGCAGGTGCAGAAGTCTAAACTGATCCCGAGTAAGTGCAGACTGAAAATCAGGTTTCTAAACAGAGGAGATATGAGGTTTTAGAGTAATATCTGCAGGTTTGTGGGTAAGAAATTGAACTGTCTTCAAGAAGGAATGTGCTTAATTTATGGAAATGGGCATTAAATACACCTGGATACAACAGGTGAGAACCTGGCTACTCCTTCCAGCTCTCTTCATCCTACAACACATGCATGCACAAATGCACACAACACAGCCTCTATGTAAATGACTGTCCTAAGCAGAAGGAATGCTGAAAGTAAAAAAAAAATTGCATAAAATTGTAACCACGTAAAACATGGGCAGCAGCAAAGACCTTACTTATGTGCATTAGGGTGGAAAAATAAAGAAATAAAAGATGGGTGTTGCTTTCTGCTGGGGTGCTGAGCTCAGCTGTAGCAGTTGACAGTAAAACACATTCAGCAAAATTAACAAACCACGATCAAACAGGTCAGCAAGTGGCAAGTTACTGAGGAAAGAAGTTGTAGGAAGAGATCAGTCATTGCATCTGCTTGCCTACCACAGAAGTTATAAATAAGACTTTAGATTTGCTTATACTGTTGCAGAAGAGGAAATGAAGAGAAAAAACTTCAAGACCCCGTGACCCGAGGACTGGCCAACACCTGGCTCGGAGACTGCAGCATGAAGGCAGTAAATTTGGCTGCCCAGGTCTTTTGCATATTATGTTGAATCAATTCCTTGCCTAAGCAGACAGGCTGTAGTTTGGGGAAGAGGGCATTGCATCTGAGCTCCAGAGTGGGTTATCATTAACAGAACAGCTGTAAGCCCAATCCTGACACCCCAGGAGCAGGTACAAGAGCATCCATTTTTACTGGTCGCATACGATAAACAACAGAGCAGGAACCATTTTTAATACCTATTTGTTACCAGGGCTTTCATTGCTTATGGCTCCCATAGGGACTCAAATCCCCCACCCCAACACCTCTGAGATACGTAAAAGCAGGCACTGATCTTTCCTCCGGTGTCTTATCCCTTGTGCTAGCAGACAACATTTGAGAACATCCTGGGAAATTCCCTGCTGAGCAATAGCCATTGGGAGGGTGTGTGGAAGGGATGGAGGGCAGCAGTATTTTTCCATTTGGCAAATTCTTCTCATTTTAGCATCTTTAGTCACCTGTTGTCCTTTGAGCAGTGATTGAGCCCCTGACAAACCTGCCGGTGGGAGGAAAGCATGCCCAGGCACACATTAGCAACCTAACAACTAGCTTACATTTTTACCAGATAATGTTAAAGCATGTCTTAATACACAGCCCACCAGAAGTATTAAAATTCACATCCAAGTCTGTAATAAAGATTTTCCAGACCTCCTGCATAAGAATGGCCTTTAATTATTTAGTACCATTACACTGTATTAATGCCTGCTCTTTAAACCTCTGATTCCAGTTTACAGTGCCTGCAAGGTGAACTTTTGCCTGGCTGGAGGCATGGGAGGAGATCTCTCAGCATCTCAGCACTACTTTTGCTTTCAGACAAATGTTTTAAGTGCTCATTTGGAGAACAACATGAGTCACCAAGCTCCGGTCACCTGGAGGTTTATCAGCAGTCATTTGGAGGCGCCTTTCCCTTTCAGTTCATTAACCTCTGCTCTTGAAGGAAGTGGGGAACATGCAACTAACTGCTGATTAGTTTAGGGGTGGAGGTGGCTATTTAGAACCTTAAGATCTGGGGGGAGTCTTGTAAGATACTCGATTCTTGAACTACATTTTGGTGATGGACTCTCTTAACCCGAAAATCCCTGCAATTGTGGCTAGGAATTTCATACTATCCTAGTAGACTAATTGTGAACAACCACACGTAACTGTCTTCTTCATGTCTCTTTGAAGTCTGTTCTTTTTCTAAAATGAAGTTGGGAATGGGAGGGAGTTGAGTTTGTACAGCCCTCGGAAGAGGACAGTGAGTTCATCACACCACTTTGAGCTCCAAGAGAAACCTTAGGGCTGTGACTTGCTTGTCGTGAAGTGGCTAGAGCTGTTCCTGTCCCCAGCCACCCACTCTCCCCATGGCCCTTGAGCTCCCACTCTATTATGAAAAAGCCAAACCACTATGAACCTAACAGCCTGGCACACAGAGTAATACCAAAACCACGCTCATGGTCTTTGACAGACCACAACATATCTTAGGTACTCTGCGAGCAGCTACATCATCTCTGCAGAACAGACAGGCAGAAGAAGGGTAGGATGACTACAGCCACTCCAAGATGCACTGTCTCACTAGGACACTGAATTGCAAAGCCTGTATCCTCAAGCCTAGAAAGCCGGGGTGGGTGGGCATTATTTATCTATTATTTTGTCCAGAGCACTGACACAGGCTATGCTAGAACTGGTTTCCAAACAAGACCCTTAGCAGCTATAAAGAGTGGGCTACAGCTGAACTGTGCCACTCGGACCCCCGCAATGCAGCTCCGCTGCTCCCACGTCCACGCTAGCCCATTTGGCATTAGCAGGAGAGCTCTACCCAGCAGTGCCTCAGGCAGCAGTTATCTCCCCAGGATTAGGGTTTTTTTCCAGCTAGACACCTGACACTGCCTGGAAACTACAGAGCATTTTCTGTATGATGTTCTAATGACGGGTGAAATAATCCCTTAAACCTGGCCCTGAAGTACACAGCATGCCCGTGTGGCTTGAAACAACACAGAAAGACAACACACAACTTCACTGTTTACACCATTTACCTCATGCAGACACCCTCCAGGAACAAAGGATCTCCCAACAAGAAACTGAAGCACTTACCTCAATGATGCTGAGCCTCTCCACGCTGGAGCCAACATGGTACTCTGCTGATGTCTCGTGATACAAGTCACCTGCAAGCACAGAGATTTAAAATGTCAGCGCTGCAAGATGCTGTTTGTCAACGACATTCTTCCATAAAGACACTGTTTGTGCCAATGCCTCATAGCCTCTTCTGCCTCACATCTCCTTAATTATTTCATCAAATCGCCTTCTCCCTCCCTCCCACCTCCTTCCACCTGAGAAGCCTGGGCAATGTTGGGTCACTTATTTTCTAACAATTTCTCCTAATCTTGGTAAGCGCTGAGAACATTAGCGAGCTCTTCTCTCATTACAGGGAGCCAGTATCATTGCTTTATTAAGCATGGCAACAATGGGAAATCCCTGCAAAATGGTCAGAAATGACCAGTTTGGGGGAAAATAGAAGGAATTGCTTGAACTATGCTGGGGTAGCAGAGATCTGATGTGTTCATACATCTGTGCCTACACAGACTGACTTTGTCTCAGAAAGCCTAAGTGCCATCTTCTGCTGTGCTGCTACATGAATCGATCTGGCTGAGGAGCCAGCTTCCTTTCAAAATTTCATAACGATGAGCAGAAAATAATACCAAGGCAGATATAGACAAGAACAAAGGATGGAGCAAGAGGAAAGAAGAGTCAGGAGAAATTCGAGTAATTCAAGACAGAGCTGGAATATTTCATCATTATATGAGAGAATCCTGGCTATTGCACAAAGGAGCCTAACCAACGTGGAAAATAAAAGAAAATCAAGAGCTATCCCAACTCCTGCTAGGCAATTCTTCTTTGGCAGCACTGGCCAGTCATTTTAATGCTCTGTCTCAGCTTCTCCTTTTGTGAGATAAAGATAACAAGTTTTACCTTTTTCGGAAAGTGGCTGTAACAATTACCTGGAAATACTGTAAAATATCACATGCAGTTTTTACTTAAAAAAATTTACCCTGGACATCATCGCATTCAGGGGTTTCAATTTTATCCATCAGATCATTGGAGCTCCATTTGGTTATTTCTTTCGGGAACATTTCCTCATTGTCAGACAAGTCCTCTTTAAAAAACAGATTTTTTTGAGTCACACACATGCACAGACATGTATATAGACAAGAGCACAGAACAGATTTTTAAAAAAAAGTATGGCCCTGTAATTGATGTAATCTTATAAACATTAACATGACTTAAGTCATAATAAAACATTAAACTTTACCAGCTTTTGCTATAGAGAAACCAAAGCACCTTTTGAAAAGTAAACAAAATGTTTTAGTTGCATTTTTTTTTAACAAAGCTCCTAAAGGGGTGGAAAAAATAACAAGGATTTTTAATGCTACCATTTCAGGAACCAAGTTTGATGTTTTTCTTGCCCTGCTTTCTGATGGTGCTGAAGCAGCCAGTATGCTCCAGTACAGGAGAGAAGACAACGTAACATTTGTACTGGGATCCTCCCAGACCTGTCTGAAAGCTGCTGGAGGTCTTTGGGGGAAGCAGTGACAAGGATCACTATTGTTAATAGGACTGAATACCTAAAGAGGCATGATTAATAAAGGAAATGTGAACTCCCTAGGCTACCTTTAGCCTGATTTCCTAAGGAGATAAGACTTGTTTGATCGCACTCAGGGCATGTGTCTGCCATTTCCCTCCTACCTCAGTATCTTCTGAATCCCCTGGCTCATTTCAACTGCAGTTGATAAAGAATAAGGGTCCAAAAAATGTTGTTCCTAGAAGTGTAATTAAAAGGAAGGGAAATAATAAAGGAGAGACCCTACAGAACAGCCATAATAGTATCCAGAACACATGAAAGATTAATAGCCGTGCTCCGTAGCAGAGGTCAGAGGAGCTGTGCCAGGTGAGGGGGGAAAGGAGGGCGCTCCAGGGCGGTGACACTAGAAGGCAGGTTCCTGCTTTGTGCCACCCCTCATCGTGCCGGGCTGTAGAGCCTTCACCCACCCCAGGGAAAGACTGGAACAGAGTCCAGCCTTTCCCGTCCATGGGCCTTTGCTGGTACATCCACAGGGAAACACGCAGCTGAGCCCCGTGTAGGCATCACTACGCAGGCATTAGCAGCCACAGCAGCCAATTCATCCCAGATTCCCTAACTGGAGAGCCTCCACACGCACCCCCCCCGTGCCTGCTGGCCTGGGCTAGGTTATCCAACACGTCTGGACTTCTCCCATGGGAGGCTGAGCTCACTCTCAGCCCAAGGCTGGACATGGGGAGGCCAGTCCGGAGCTGAGAAAGGGCTCACAAAAGTGTCCGTACCAAACCAGAGGTCCTCTGAGACCCCAGCAGCCCGACGGCTCCTTTGTCAGGCGAGAGCACGGAGCCAGCGCAGCTGCGCGGGGCACCCCGCAGCCACCACGCTTCATGCTTAATCCTGACAGCTCCTTGGGAAGGAAACAGAGCCCCGGAGCTCCTGCCTGAACCACCAGGAAACCAAACAACGGCAATTCAAGCCTCACAAAGGTGCCTTTGGCATAGGTTGCTGGTTTCTTCCCTCCCCCCAACTCCTCTTTTTCTACATTGAGGACATATCTTTTACTGTTACAGAGGTTAAGTGCTTTCTAATTTATTTATTGTTCTGCGCTTAGTATTCCTTTCCTGAAAATTTTGGGCTTGTAAATTTAATAAAGAGTTATAACGATGATAATAACAGCAGCAATTACAGATGTCTTGAAGATCTAAAAGCTGTAATCTTCAGAGTCCCAGACTAGGATTCCCCCTTCTCTTGTTGCTGTACAATTACTAAGAAAATAATTAGTCGGAAGAATCCTAGGAAAGGGAACAAAAAGATTATGAAATACATTCTTCTTTTCAGCAAATCTGAGCAATACTTTAAAAAAAAATACATGAAGGGGACTAAGTGCAGAGCCAAGCAAAGACCAATTATTTTTAGGAGTTTCTATTTACACTTTGACCATAAAAAGACAGCGACCTGGAAAATGTGCATCAGCATGCCATTTCCTTTTTCAGCTATGGAAAAAATCGGAGTAAATCCCCATTTCCCTGTGCAACAGAGTGCGGAGCTACCTGTTCAGAGCACATGGAAAGCACAAGCATGCGACACACGTGCTGGCAGAGAATTAAGAGGACTATTGTACTCAAAGCTCCTCCAGCAACTTAATCTAAATATTAAACTTATTTCCTTGAGAGGTTTAATTACAGCCCTTATTGCTGCTCAAGTGATCGCTGCACGGGATATCACTCCCGTTATTAGCATTCCTTACAGGATAGATATTAGATATTACTGTATTTGTCACTATCTTTACCAGAGTACACCAGTGAATGAGGACGAGTGGGAAGCCGGCGACAAGAAATCTTTGTGGGCTCAGGTTACGCCCACTGCACTGCGAGGAAATGTGTGTGTATACACGGGAAGCACTTCTCAGGAACTCTGCTTGCTGTTGACTCACATCCTGATCTGTGCCAGTTCCCATGGTACCAGCCCCGCAAGCCTCCCCGGCAGGATGAGCTGCAAGCGGCGCTTCATCCCTGCTTACAGACCCGGAGCTGGGACATGTCATCTGTGGGCCAAGGGGCAACAAGAGGTCCCTCCCCAAGAGAGGGCTGTGTTGAAGAGCACCATATCAAGGCTTCAACTCGTAAAGCCAGAATCCCATCAGACTAGGCAGACTTTTCAAACCGAACCGTGAGGACTGGGGAGGATAATTTGTACGTGAATGGAGACAGGCTGTGTGCTAGCAGAAGAGGAGCTGCCTTTTCTGTCAGCAAGCTCCTCGAAGTATGGCAAGAGAGGTGCCGATACCAACTGTGGCACAAAGCTCATTTTTGTTAATTCTCCTTCTCAGGCCTGTTAGGAGCATGTCAGTGATTCCCTGGGGGCCTGGATCCCAGGCAGAGCTGTCTCTATCTCAATTTTATTACTGAGTAATTAAAAAGGCAAAAAAAGAGGGTGGATAGCAATGATGCCGTTTCGATGACTCACTCCTCTTTTCTTGTATGTATATTGCTACAATAAATCCCTTACATAGTTTTTGTAGATGCTACATAAGTTAATAAATAGGGACACTTAAACTAAATTGGTCCTTCTCCTTCCAGGCAAGAGACACATTCATCCCCTGAATTGCACGCATCCCGGCCACTTCAGCTGCTGTAGTGTGCAAGTCACTCCTCTACAATAGCATGCCACTTTTTACCCCAGAATTTGAGATGTATGCCTAAATACATGATCCAAGAACTCTTCTGGAACACAATACTATCAATTTTGGAGGCTGAACTTTAGCTGAACATCAGCCAAATCTAGCTGAACATCAGTGAAATTCTGCTTTACGAAATTGAGGCGTCATCTTCTAACAACTGCATTTCACAGAAAGGTCACCAACTTCATCAGCACACATTGCACATCTAACTTAGATTAGCATTACAAGCTGAGAGAAGAGTCCATCTGTTGTCAGTAGAGATGGAGCCTTTCAGGCTTAAACAAGCATTAAGTACAATATATAAAATGAGTGCAGTGGAACAAAGCTTCTTCACAGACACATGCACAGCAAAAAAAAAATACCATAGCTTTCTCCTAATACAGATAGCCAAAATTACTTTGAGAATTCCGGAATCAACACTGATTAATTTTGGCACCTGAAGTACCTTGTTGCATTCACTATTGTATTCCTTGGAATGGGACAATAAGGAGTTAATAAAGGCAAATTTTGGTCTCTTCAGACCCAGATGGGACAATTAATCGTAACTCCTACTGATTAAAAAATAAATTAGAAAAATAATCAGTCATACCAAATCAGAAACATTAGGACACACCCACAGTCCAGTTAATACTGCTAATTTTACCCACACTCATTTGCACCAAATAAAATACAGCTCCAAAGGTTACGACTGTTCAAGATCCCTTCAAATAGATCACACTGAATCTGAAATGTTGCTACATTAAATGTAAGAATCTGCTGGGTGATGCTGGGGATGCTGGAAGAAGCTGCACTGATGCTGCACGCATCTTGGTTAGAAAGGAACAGACTTCAAACAAAGCAAAAAAGTCTCGCTTCCTTCCCTGCTCTACCCCCACCCTCATGCGTTCCGTTCTCTTACCCCACCATTTCAGGAAACAAACGATGGTGATTTAGGCTCCACATACCATGTGCATCAAAGAATTCATCATCTGAGCTGTCGTCTGAATCTCTGGCGATGCTCTGCATCCTCCACTCGGAGATACTATGGCGTGAGGGACTTGCTGGAAAAAACAAAAAAGCCTTATGTGATACGCTACATTGACAAGACGGAGAGTTCCCAACATGATCTTTGCTGGAGGAAGAGTCGTTGTGTTCTCTATGAAAATTCACTGCTGCAATATTAAAAACACAAAACCCCGATGATGCTGGTGTGATGTCAGTGTACCGCTTTACAGAACCTGTTTGTTTACTGTTGTTAGAACCTGCCAGCAAGATGCTACATTAAAGCATCACTCCTATGCTATTTTGAATGGCAGCTATTTATAATTGTTAGTAGGACGTGCAAAATCAGCTGGGTTTTAAAGTTTGCAATTAGGAAGGAAGCAGGCTGATTGGAAGCTTTCTTTGTGCCTCTAATCAGCACACAAACCATGCCTCTGCTTCGCAAACTTTCGGGTGGGTAGCTAAGCAGAGCAGCCTGGACAGAAATAATCTGTTTTCTGGAAGGAAATTGCTTCCACACAAATTGGATTAGAGATCTATTTAAACTTTAAACTTGAATGATTTAAACAACATGCTATTCAACTACTTCATAGGGAGCTGTCAGAGCGGCTGTCCTGATAAAGCAAGGAGAAAACACAACGGTCCTTTTGGTTCCTGTTTGCCCTCCTCTTCTCGCACCTACCTGCTCCCTTTCATTTTCCCCTCCAGAGTTCCCTGTGCTAAATATAAATATATTATGGCTTTCTCCTTTTTTTCCTTTTTTTTTTCCCCCAGACAGAATTTAGCAATGATCCAGCCTGAACTCTACTTGTGTAAACTTGTTACAGAACAGCCTTCTACTAAAGGGAGAACCGTCCAGGGAACGACAAGAGAGGGTTTCTCCCGTCTTTCAGATGGCTCCTGCAGGTGACACAGCACACACAAAGCACTTGCAGCAGCCACCTAACCTAACACTGCAAAAACCTGAGGAGACTGACAAATTCTCATTTAGCATATACAAAGAGGCTGAAAGGTTCTGGTTACTGTGACAGCTGCACGAGCAGTTTCGTGCTATTGTTATAACAGTGTTAAATCTGTAAGTCAAATTCTTCTAATTTTCCTACCCGGTTGTCATACGGAAAGAGGATGGAGACCCTGAGCAGAGTCATCTAATTGCAGCTCAGCATTGGCTCAGCAGCCCCCAACTACCCCACCGCCCACCCCTCTGGGAGCAGCAAGCGAGGAGGCTGGCAGAGCACAGCTAATTCACGCCGGAGTGACGTCAAGGCACTCACATAATAGTTGCTAAAAATAGAGCATATTATAACATATGGGATGGCGACAAGGGTCCTGCTATTACCAGAGGTCTCAGTCAGATGGTATAGAAAGGACCGAGATGTTTTGTAGAAAAGGCGTTGCTTTTTCCAGCTGGAGGTAGCGGTAAGTCGAGAGAGCCCTCCTTGCTTCCATATGCTAATATGCTGCCAGCATGAAGAAGGATTAAAATATCTGCATGACGTACTCCCCAGCACATCACAATTCATTTCTTTCATTACTTTTTCTTGTAAAAGCTGAGACATTGTGCAGTTTAAAAGAAATTCGTCCTTCGCTACCAGTGAAAACCCTCAAGTGAAATCCTAAGAGGTCTGAAAACTACAGCTTCCAATGAACATGTCAGCACTGGAAGAGGGGGTTCATAACAAAGAGCGTAATCAGAGACAGGCACATCAATATAAAATCCTCGTGCAAACAAAGTAGCCAGCACTTTTATCTTTATACAATGACTTATGAAGCATCTGGTATGTTCTTCCCTGGGGCTCACTCCAGTGAGTCATCGCAAGGTAAAACTACTGCTCATCTCTCATTCACCCCATGATGAAATCAGTGACAGAGAGGTAAATAAAAATGGAGACTCAACTCACAATATTTAGTGCAAATGAGAGATGGGGAAGCTTCACTCACCCAAGGTGTCCCCTTCCACTGTCACTGGAAGAAATGCTGCCCCTTGGGGTTTTCAGAAAAAAATCAAGATTTTTTTTTTCCCCTCTTGCTGTGACAGCTATTACCCGGCTATCAGCTGCGCTTGAGTAAACGGAGAGGGAATTGCTGAGGGTTCAAGTGTTCTGCCTGTAACTCGCTGAGGATTCACCCCTTTGTACAGAATGGTCTGAGGAAGGGAAGAATTTAACACAGCAAAAGAAAGGAGACTGACAAGGGAGAGGTGAATGACAAAATTCAGGACTCGAAGCTGAGTCTTAACAGGGTAACCTTAAGGGCTTTAACAGCGAAATCCCGAAAGCTTGCTGAATGGTATTTAAAAGGGAACATAAACACAATCCATGGTCCCACCTAATTGCAGGCTGTGAGGTTTGGTTTCTGAACAGCTACTACACACCATCACCAGTGGAAGGCAGCAGCCCCCACCCACTTTTTCGGGGGTACCTGCCTTGATTTCCCCAGTAGCTGATGGGGCTGCTTCGCTGTGTGAGTCACACTGCAGCTACAGGGAGCCAAACGCCTGCTTTTGAAATGAAGGGCAGGTAGCAACGAATCACCCCGGCCGAGGAGCACGGGGTGCTGCTGCAGCTGCTTCCTGGAAAACAAACAGCAGCCCACAGCCATGCCAGTTCTGTGACACAGCAGACAAGCAGACATCCAGAAAGGGAACACCGCTGAAGGACCAGTCTCTCTAAAAGCCACCGATGGCTCTTGGGTAGCAGGGACTATCTCTGTGCTGCTCTTTGTCGGTCTTCTGAGATCCAATGCTGCTAGCCAGCTGCTGTCTGCTGTTCTACTGTTTTTCCATAGTTTCTGTGCTTTTCAGATGGGCAAGAATTCTGCCACGTGCCACCGAGTCACAATTACGGGATGACTAAAACCATTCCCAAACCCCTAAGAGGTCACCCGAGAAGACTGAGCCTGCAACACCAGCAGGGAAGGTCTCTGAGTTAAAAGGACTCACAGAAGAAATACGCATTGGCCCAAAGGTGCCAGCCACAAGGACACATGGTCATACCTCCCAAAAGCCCAACCTCCATGCAGTTCAGAGGAGCAAGCCATCAGCAGCATCTTACCTCCTCTCTTTGAAGATCGTGAGGACTTGGAAGAGGTGGACCACTGTTTAGTGAGTGATCTTCCAGAGGCTGTTTCGCTGTTACTAGCGGCATCCTCTGTGTCAACAGGTGAAACTGTGTTGGCTTCAACTTCCTTCTCACCAGTAGTGTCTTTGACTCCGTGCTGCTCAGTATCATTTTCACTGCAGAACTGGGCCATCTTCTGAGCCAGCATCAACTGTGCCTCCTTCTCCAGCTGCCGGATATCCTCAATGGTGAGCCCGTACCATTCATCCTGCCAGCACCAAGCCTGCCGGTGGGCACGGACCATGACCTTCCGCAAGCCTGCAAAGCCAGAACACCCCAGTCACCAATGCTGCAGGAACCCATGTTCCCTTCCCCAAAACCTCAAGATACTGTGGGGTAAGGACATTGCAGTGACATCAACAACACAATGCTGTAAGCTGCAGTAAAAGACCTTCATATAGGAAGTGGTCAGGATGGCAAACTGGTCACTTCATGCACTTTATCTCCTCAATTATTAGCCAAGCACACACTGAAAAATTAGCCAGTCTTCTGTGACTGGATTTTCTCACTCCAGATCCAGGACTTTGTCTTGCAACTGCTGACTCCACCAAGCAGGAGCCAGGAACAGACCACAGCTGCAACTCCCATGAAGCTCTGTGAAGTTTTAACATTTGGATCCAGCCTTCAAAGCGAAGCATGTTCCCCAAAGAAAAAAAAATAAGCAAAAAGCCAACATCAACAACAAACAACATTGATTTTTTTAAATGCAGAAGAGTTTCAAGTGGTTCATTCCTGAACACTACATAGCCCACCACAATTGTTACATGACAGAAGCACATCCCACATCAGCAGTGCTAAGACTAAAAACCCCCTCCTTTCCTTGGAAATCTGGTTTCTGCACCTGATTTCTCTGTATCAGTGAAACTGCATCACAAATATGAGCTTCTGAGATAATGGGATGGGAAGAAAAGTAAGGGAGGAAATAAAGATGCTTTATTTCGCAGACACCATGTGTCTTCTGCTGCATAAGAAAAATGAAGCGAGTAAAGCCAATTTAAAATATTTCAACATATCACATACCTGAAAGGAAGAACTGTCTCAATATCAACACACAATGCTCTTGACCAGGCAACAGAACCATTCCTCCAAGACTTACACTTGTTGGCTAACATCGTCTCATACCACCAAGACTTTTAAAACAGTATAGTCACTCAGGATTTTAAGCAATATTATTGCTTAAAATCGCATGACAGGTCAAAGCTCCAAACTGCTATTTATTTCTGACAGGAGCACACAGCGGTAATCGTGCTTTTAAAAGCTTCTATAAATACTGACAAACTAATTCTCAGGAGTCCTTCTCAGGGGGGGAAAAAAAAAAAAGGAATCAATAAGTATTGCTCCCCCTTTAATTATTGGGAAACTGAGGCAGAGATGGTTTGAAGGACATGCCAAAAGCAGCAGTGAGAGTTGCTGTCAGTGGGATTATGGATCCACAATTCTCCTCTGCTAAGCCTGGAGCAGAAACATACTGCATGGAAAATCTGGCAGGCAGGGTAGCCATCCTCTCACTCTAATGAAGACCCTGGCCAGAGACCGCAGGCCACACCACCACCACTGCTATTGTGAGACAGAGAACAATCAATAGGCTACATTAAAATAATTTAGAAGCACCACCAAGAGGAAAGATGGCCCTCGTAAGCCACCCTCCCTTTCCAGGAGCACAGCCGCAGCTGGATGGTCCCACTGCACACAAGGCTTCTAAGGTGTTTCCCACGTTTGCTCCACTGTTGCACAGAAAGTCTTAGATCTCACTGCTGCCACAGTTTCTGTGGTCTTCAGCTTAAACATTCCTTTTGTTTCAGCAATCACTTTTTTCTTTTAATCATACAAAAAGCCTATTTTTTTATGGTTATTTCCTTCCAGGCCTGGGCACTTTATTTTCTGCTCTGCACTTTGGTTAGTTCTTAATGCCACCAGCCATCACAAGTCACCTGATCAGGAGGAAATAACCATTGAGATCAGCAGCAAATGCAATGGACCAACTCAACCTGAACTTCATTTGTACAGTGAGATTAAATCTATCAATATTTTACGCATTTCTCTGCCAGACTTTCAGAAGGGAGCTCCACGTAGCGGAGGCAAGTTTGAGCCAGTAGACTATGACCTTCTGGGGGCAGAACAAGGGGCCTCGGCAACTTAATTCTGTTCAACCTTAGTTGTGATTCAGAGTTATTTCCCCCACCAGATTACTTTTTGCAGAACTACAGCAGAATGTTTTAGCCTCTTCACCTCCTGTTATGATTGACAATCAGCTGAGCTTAAAAACGAAGATCAAACTCCCATCACATCCACACTGAAAGCCCAAAAAAAAGTTTCCCCTACTGTAATTCAATCCCCAACACCACAACTATCATTTGGACTTCCAAAATGTCCACTTCTACCTTTCCTGGAACACCTTGAAAACAGACTGTGACCAGACACAGAAGCAACCAGCCCCCGTGCTGTCATCCCAAGGCTTCCTCCATTCCAGGTCTCAGCAGCCTCTGCTCCCGCTCCTGGATCCAGCCTTGATGTATCAGCCCACCAGCTCCTTGGAAATGCTGTGTGAAGGCACAGATGCCACGAACTGCATATCTTTGTTTTAATGGACTAACATCACAGGGAACATGAAAACCAATTGGGGGCAAAAAAAGAGTCTCCCAAAGTTCGCCTCTGCCTTCCTCATCTCTTAGATCACAAAAATCGCCTGTATTGCTTCCTCCCAACCCACAGACCTCTCCATCTGCACTGCTCACATCACTTTGATTAGACATCCCAAATCACCCTTCCTTAAAGCCTTGTTCTTTTGAAAATAGGATGGCATTACAGGGCTTCACGGCTGTTGTGCCTCTATTGCTCCAGATTAGTTATGAAGTCAAAAAGAATGAGATTATTTTCCTAGCCTCTGGCCCTCACCTGGGATGTGTCAGCGATGCTACATTTCTCTTTCTTAAACAGAGAGAAAACCTGGAAGAGAATGAGGCTGTCCAGGTACAGAAGAAATTGAAAAATAAAAGTCATGGCTTGCAGAAAAAATCTTCACTACTAGAGATGGAAAACTTGAGCAGTCCGTCAGTGCACAGCAGTGAGTATATCACTGAATTAATCTTCAGCCTGCAGCGCTGAAGCCTTCCAGAAGGCAGCAGAGACTGAGAGGACACAGCAAATGCCCCCACACAGCTATACAGACTCAAGATCCAGCTACAAGTGACTGATCTCCACTGTCTGGACACAGCTTCCCTCCCTATGCAATGGAAAAAATCAAATCTTTAAGTTTGGGGGTTTTTGAATATCAAAACGTTAGAGAAAAACAAGCTTTTTATTTGAAAAGTGAAAAGGAGGGGGCAGATCAGACTCAGGAAACAGAGTGTTATTGGGAAAAATTATCTTTTTAACAGATCAGAGATGCCCATCAGGACAGTGCTGAAGGCATCTGTGGTCCAGTTCACTTTCATTTTTCTCTCTGGCAGGAGGGGAGGTGCAAACACCTCCTGCTTAGCCTGAGAAGTCCCTGTCCCACACTCAACCCCACGCACTGTGCTTTCAAGCCATGCCTCACGGCCAGCTGCAGCCCATTTGCCAGTTTGCCTTGCAAGCCTGTGGCACGCTACCCCGGGCCAGTGGGAGCCAGCCGGGGAAGGACAGGTTGGATACAGCATCCCGCTGGTCACCTTATTCCAGGCTGGACAGAACGTAACAAGCCCAGTGGAGGTGAGGCTCTGGTTAACGCAACCCTACCCGCCCTGCCACCACTTGCCGTGGGGTGCGTGCTCCCTTCTCACCCACACAGCAAACAAACCCAGCAGCAGTATGGAAGAACTGCAGGGTAGGAGATGGTCTCCTAAAGAGATCTTTCTGGTGTGCAGAGAGAACTGAGCAGCACAGGAGAACGGGGCAGGATTTTAGATTAGGTTTTCCACCTCCACCCAGTGCGCACCCATGTTCATTTGAGCCTTCTTGCCCACAACTGGAGAATAACCCCACAGTTTTGCCAGGCACATCACCCAACTGAAGTCAATCAGAAATAACAGGAACAGGACTTTTATAAGGCTGCAGGTACCAGCCCATTTCAGTAATATCAGTAGTTAACAAGACTTCATTGCTTCTCTAGAGAGTACAAAACCAAGGAAACCACACATGCACAAATGTACGCATGCAGATTGAGTTCAGAAGTACCCATCGTTGTTGCATTGATTTAATTATAACATTTTCCACTGCGTTGTGCAGAAAGATCATCTGTGAAGAGTCTAGCAGGTTGCAAACATTTAAATCATTTGCCTTTCAACTAACTACCTCGACAACTTTGCTGCAGAGGCTAGCTGAATCCATGAGGTGCTGACTCTTGTAAATGATTTGCCCGCAGGTTGTGGTGTTGAACTTCATCTCACAAAAAGGAAGTGTAAATGACCATAAGACAAGCCAGGATGGAGAGAACTCTTCAGCTGCATTTTAAAAGCTTTTGTTTACAGTTCTGGGTTTGTTTTTCAAATTGAAGTAAAAATAGTAACTGAAACAAAAACTCAACGGAAAAAAAAAACAACCCAGACAAAAACCTCACCACCAAATCCTGTCGAAACCCCCTAAACTATCCATATAAAACAACTGTTCAGATACCCACTGACTATGTACCCAGCAGCAACATCCCAAACCATTTTATAATGCACTCTCACAACTTCTTGGTAGCAGATAAAGGATGCTTGATTTTCCTTGTGCAATGCTATTTCCTTCATAGACACAACAGATCCCACAGCTTCATCCGTACAGTTCTGATTGTCTAAATCTGTTTGATCAAAGGTAACCCCCAGTTTTATCTGCTCGCTTCCCTGCCTTCCCTTCTTCCCTTGCTCAGACTGCTCACCAGGCGTGTGCCTGTGGTCACATCCGTGTTGCTATTTTGCAACCTGCCTGCCCTTGAAAAGACTCTACCTGCAGGCCCCAACAGGCAGTGCCCTTCTGGATAAACCTTCCGTTTGAAGGCTAAAGTGAAGCAAAAGTTGTGCAAAAGAACTTTCTAAAAATCACTCCCGCTTTACCACTGTGCAACAGTTTGGGCATATTTAGCCTAAGATGTACTGGCTTAGACAAAGCTCCAGTTACCGGGATGGGAACACACTTTGCCGTAGTATATAATCAATAACCCATACACAGTCACCACACTTGTTTAACAGCAAAAGAATCATAGCCCACGTGCACCATTAGGAAGCAAGTGGGAGCAGAACATTATGCAGTGCCAGTCCAATTAAACTTAAATTCTATGGGAAAGGAGTAAAAAGCATACAAATATTACAGCCAAGTAGACTAATAGTCCACAATTTTAGTCTGTGTCTCAGGCTGTCAAAGCACTGAGTAACTGTCCAATTAGTCATCAGAAAAAATGGCTGTTGCACTCAGTAAGACTGAGAACATTTCAACACCATCCCCCAGAGTTACTCCCTCTGCACTCAGTAGCCTTTCTACATACCACAATCCATCCATCACATAACTCAGACATGCTCTTCTTTCAAGCCATTCTCTAATTTTAGTTTGCACCACTAAAGGACTGCTCCTCTCCTCCGGCAGCGTTTGGATCCCGCTCTTGGTTTCCTCCTTGGTTTTCTTACTGTCTTGTAACCCTGCACAGAGAGCGCTCATTCTGCAAGAAACAACTTTGCAGGAGCTAAGAACATAGGAACCAGGAGAAAAATGCCAAGGAGCGGCTGGCCCACAAGAACATCTCTGGCACCTTACAGCTTGGTCCACCATCGGCTGCACAATGCACAAAGGTCTCCATCTGCTTTCGGTCACCAGTTGAAACTTCAAAATTGGGATCAGCATATAAGCCTGGTCAGTCACGTTGTAGCCCGCATCTTTCCAACTTACGCATCCTCGTACCCTGCTGTCTTTGGTAGACGTGTTCCGGCACTTTTCCCACTCACTAATGGCTTCCCCATTGCTATCCCATTGCAGGGGAAGGCTACACATCTTCTGTAGATACTCAAAGCTTTTGCTTTCACTTTTCACTCACTCAACTTTGTCTTGCCTTAAAGACTTTTCAGATTTTATGCATCTTAACCACTTTGAAAAACAGTATTTGCCATCATTACAACAGTGTGGAAAGGCTTTTGAAAGGCAGACAATGAGCTGGCTCGGCTCTCCGCAAAGCCTCAATCAGGAGGAAAATGGCAGGCAATCTTTCAAGAAATACAAAAGAAATGTTTCTAAGGGACCACAGTTTAATCTATGCCAAACACCTCTGAACAACTGGAAGAGTCACATGCTTCTTTTTCATTTAACAGATACAATGGAGCTGTTATTCTGTCCCCATGTTTTGCAGTATACACTAAATTAACCCGTGTCACCAAAACGCCAAGGGAGCTCATTGCAGAGAGCCACTTGTAATACAGTCTATAACAGGCAAAAACTTCCATCTGGGGGTAAAGTTTTGCTTTAAGAAAGCAACCTGTGACTATTCAGAGTGGCACACATTATCAGTGTTTTCCACATTAGCTCTCAGGAGCACAGGATGACTGAAAAGAGCTATAAAATTCCTTACTTATGCTAGCATCAGGCATTTCAAAGCAGCTTTGCATACAGAAGGGATGGCTGCAGAGGTCATGCACGAGGACTCACTGCATACAGAAAGCAGGAAGCATCATTTACACAGCCTGTCTTTGGCCTCTCCTTTGCCAGAGGGCAGCCATAGCTCTGCCCTGTTTTTGAGATGGGAATGCTTCTTTAAAATGTTATTTAAGTTTTCCACCTGGCCGTAGATCCCGTCTCTTCTGGCAAGGCTCAGAAACCATATTGGTTGTGTTATAGATTTTCTGCAAAGAACAAATTCCTGCCAGCACTGCAACCACCTGCACTCTCTCCACTTAGTTCCTTCTGGGACACAAACAATACCTCCTTAAAAGCATTCACCTAAGAATGACGCATCAATCAAAGCAGCATTTACGCACTACTGAGAGCTGTCAATGACCCATGGCGGGTTATAGCACAGTGAGGTGGGGAGCCCTGAACTCTGCAACCTGGGGGACAGAAATGTATGGCCACGCAGAGACCCACCACTGCTGCCGCATGGCAGGTAGAAATGAGGGATGCCCCAGGGAGCAGTTTTCTGAAACCACTTAGGATGCACAAGTGAAGCTCATTCCTTTGAGCAGCCTTTAGGGATTTTGTCCAAAATAAAGAAAACTGGCAGATTTTGAAAAAGGTCTGGCAAAGTTTAACACTCAAATCCTTGTCTAAAAGGAAGAGAATGCAAGACCTTGCCTACACAGGACTTGAAACCCTTTTCAGTGGCAACCCTTCCAGTGGTTTGGATTCGCACGTGCCACAATTTTAACTGATAATGTCATTTTTTCTGAACCGACCCACAGCTCTGCAAAAGAGTAATCAGACCTGAGAATCACTTCACAGACATGTCTTGGGATGATGTGATCCATTGCACATACCTCACCTTTGTTTTTCAATTCAGAAATAACATTAAAGAGTCGACAGTGAACTTTGTAATATTATAAATGCTCACCAACATCATGGATAAACCGCTCGATTTTCGACTGCATCCCCCAGTATCGGAACTCGACTTTACAAAGTTTATATGCACACATGATGGGGTATTTCCCAGGGTTGTTCTTGTACTCTTGAATCCAATCTTCTGAGAGGGGACCTCTTTTAGTCTTCACTGATTTATACAGCTTTGGATCCTCCTCAGCTTTGTATTCATGTGGAGGGATAGGATCTTTAACAATATCAATAGGGTCTATAGAAAGAGAATAGAAACAGACATTTCCTTTTCCCAAACAAAAGAAAATACCATTTTTCAGGAGTTATTTCCGGCTTAGTAAGTCCCAGAAGCATCATAGCAATTTAGTTTCTTTTTACTTACACTTAAACAACTGATATTTAAATTGTTTATACATCGCCCCTGGGCAGCGATCAGCTCTGCCAGAGGAAATAGTACGCACAGTTCCAACAAACAGAGGCTTTGCTCCAAATAGACATTTTTGCCCACAGTGACTGCAGATCCACAGCACTCTGGCAGAACTGCACGCTCCTGTCTTTCCAGCTCCAAAAAGATCTTTTGCACATTCCATCTTCCAGCTTTTCTAGTATCACTCATAATGCTACCGCTCTGTCTCATCTAAGACAGTTAAATATACCTGCCCTTTCTCAGCACTGTTATGGAAACACCCACTGAACATCTTATCTTTGGAGTCCATCAAGTGAAGTTACTGGCAACTCCTCACATGCTATTGTTAGACCTGATGTACTATGGAAGGCAGGAAGTTTAACTTAAGTCCTAATTAACACTACAACAATGGAGAAATGGAAACTGCAATGGGAGCAGCGTGAATGAACAGATTTTAAAGACCTGCAACCCCCACACCAGACCCCAGCAGAAGAGTCCGAAGTTTGGATTGAAGGGCAGGATCGCACTTGCCAAGAAACGACAGCTCTTCTGACGCTTCTCAACGAGGCAGCGTGACTCAAGCCTATTCGTTCAGTACTGAAAGCCCAATCAGACAGGCTTAGGAATGAGGACAGCCAAACTGAAGTTGAAAACGAAGAAGTTTAAATCACGTAACCCTCAAGTAAAATGGCAGGGGGTTACTGCCATGTCCTGCTTGTCAACAGCGCTCAAGGAGCCAGAGCAGCCACTAGATGTCCTACAGCAGAGATCCCGCTGCCGCCAGCGCAGCGTGGGACTGCCAGAAGTCAGCCTGAGCTCAACACTTCAGTCTCAGCACCTTCGGAGCAAGGGATGCTTCGGTCCTGCGTGGCTATAATTGCCAGTACTCCCAGCCACGCAGCTGGGTCCTCAGCAAATACCACGGACACAGACCACGATGGACAGCAAGACAGAGGAATTGCTATGACACTTGCCTTTCTCTGTCTTTTTATGAGGTGTTCCCTTTTGCCTTTTCTCATTAAATCCTTACATATATAAGGCTCATTAACCCAATCTCCTACAGACAGCTGTGAAGCCAAAGCGTTAAGTGTTAAGGGCAAGACTAAGAGAAGGGAAAGCAAAAATGAAATACCCCTTCATGTTTCAGAAGTGCAGATAGGAATTATTTTCATATATGTGAAGGAGCTACGCAATTATACAGCAATATTTTCCTCATCTATGGTTATTTCTACTTTTTACCCCCAAAATCATTACATGTCTTACTCCCCTCAGGAGCTGCGCAAATAAGACAGGAAAGCATCAGCTTCGTTTTACAGGCAGGGGGTTCAAATTATTCCCGTGTGATTTACATCAAGCGTAGAAGAGAACTCTGGTGTCCTCACTTTACTCAATGTAACCCTACCCAGCGGCCTGACGCCAACAGGAATGCAGGTGTGTGTGTTTAGGGAGCAATGGGACAGGCAGATGGAACACACCAAGCATAATCCTTCACGTAGCCAAAAACCCAAAAAAAGCAGAATAAAGGAAAAAGAAAAAGAAAATGGCTATTCACCTAGAATGGTTTGTCTTTTTTCTGCAGGAGAAAGGTTGAACACGTTGACATGCTCTCCCGGATCAGTTTTGTAGTATGTCTCAATATCAATGGAGAACTTCTCCACAAAAGGACACGTATACCTGAAAACGAGAACAATGCAGCTTAGAGTAAATCCCACTCGGCTTGGCAAGCAGAGAGAATGCTTTCCTAAGATATACAAAATCAGCTTCAAATCCAAGCCAGTCTTCACTCGTGTTTTAATTCAGGTATACTTAAAATGCCTACTGTACAAATTAATGAGACTTTCTTTAATAACTTCTGAAGACAGCAGCTCACCTCAGACAAGTAGCTTCACTGGAATAGCTCTGGTTTAATAAAACCCCAAGCCCACAGCAGAGGGGTGTGCTCCCCATGAGGTGTTACATGGATTACAGGTAAGAAGATACCAATGTGCCCCACACAGTTACTAGAGACCGGGCATCCACATTGACCAAAAAACAACCTCCCAGGGTGGCAACAAGCAAGCACTAGCAGCAGAAAGCCCGAGGGCACGACCAGGTCGTCTTTGCAGAGACACTGACAAAAATGTGCAACTTAGTTTGACAATGTCTCCTCCAGGAGATTATCACAACAGACTGCTTTTAAAGCAGCAGTTTTCAGCAAGGAGATAACTTTTGGGTCTGCTATACCGACAAGTTATATTATCCTTGCAGGTATGACACAGATACAAACACAAGGACACCTTTGAAATGCATCTCTACCAGGAGAGAAGCAGAGTTATTGCCTTGAAGCTATGGCAGAATAAAATATGGACTGGTTCTGTGCAGCGCTAGGTTTCCTGGCCAACTGATTGACTCACGGGCATTTTGAGAGCATAGATAAAAACAGACCGGAAGTGGACTTTAATAACTTGAAAGTCAGACAGCTCCATTATATTTAGTCATGAGCAACTGTCCGTACGCAGACACTAACTCCCCACCTCTCCCCAGACTAATGTTACTTGTAGGGAGCAGCAAAAACAGAACAGTGAAACCTTTCTAGATTTTTGATGAAAACCAAAATATCTAGTAAAGCCTCTAATTATGAAAGATGACAGCAATATCAGACTTGTAAACCTGGAAAAGGGCATATGCTCTAAAGCAGAGTAACTGCCATACAAGGCTATTTATTCCAGGGTATTTGAAGTCCTTTCAGACAAAAATCAGCCAAAATGAGGAGGTCCTAGAAGGCTGCAGAGAGCCTCTAGCGCTCTTCCCTTCTCAGGGTAAAAACCATAGGATGCAGGTTTGTTATTTTCCAGCTAAATGACAGTAAGACAGTTTCCAGAAAAGAAGCACCACGGTTTTTTATTTATTAAGATTTTTCTTTCCCCCCTAGAACAAATGAATCCTGTCTTCCTTGACAGCATTCGGCATGACAACTGTCCCATCACTGCATACATTTATAACTTCACTAAGCTAGCAGATATCTGCAACGTTAAGCAGAACACGCAGTGCAGGATACAAGACTAAATAAAAACCGTTCAAGATTTCCCATGCTTTGATGGACAAAATAGCTCACATTTTAGAGCAAGCAGCCACAAATTCTCAAGTATGCATGCAGTCAGCTCAGGCAACGCTCACACTCCTGAGATTAAGCACTGTGTAAGAATTTTAGGACTTGACCCCAGTTTCTCTAAAGGATATTACTTGAGATGGAAGAGATGCCACCACGCACATGGTGACATCAAATCTTCTCTCTGAAGTATGGAAACACCTCTGGATATCTTGGTAAGTTTTACCTTGTCCTTGTATAAGGATATGCATTCCACGATTCTTCTTCGACTCGCAGAGCTGCCTTGGGCAATATTGACCGAAACCAGCTGGGTATGTGCATACCAATGTGGTACACTTTGTGAGTATACTGCCCGTTGCCTCCTGGTCCATCCATGTACGGCCTGTTCTCCAGGATCTCTACACCACTGCCTTCCCCACATGTCTCCTCTCTGCTCTTTTTCTGAAAGAGAGAATATATTACACAGTTAATCCTTCCAGTGCATTGTACATACCAAGGTCTCAAAGCACATGAACACTGGGGGTGGCTTTGACTCCTTTTGAGCAGTGCTTCATACAGACAGCAGAACTGCAGCACCCTAGCAGTAAGATTACCAAACCTAGGGATTATAAAGGGAAAGGTTTAGAGACTCATCTGACCAACACAGGAACACAGATCTGATTTATGAGGGACCCTGTAAAAATCTGGATTAGGACAGTAAGGGACAGTTTAAATGGAGACCCAATGACACATCAATTCCTTCCCAAGAGCCCACTAAACCTGGGCTCCAGCTGTGAGCCACCCAAGAGCACAAAAAGCTTTTGCATCAGCGGATAACACGGCGAAGGGGAGTTTGTCCGACTTGGCACATTCTTGTGGTGTCGTATCAGCGTGAAGAATCACACACACACTCGGCACAACATCACAGTACTAAAGACTATTTTATGACCTAAAACCACAGGATTTGGGGGCTTGTTCCTTGTGGTCTGGCAGGGCAACAGCTCTCCAAGAACAGCTTGGAGACTCTGCTCTGCTAATTAAGATATTTAGAAGAAACAACCCAAGCTGGCCAGAATGTACGCAGCACCCCCTGGCAGCCTCCATAATTTGGCTTATTTGTAGTATTGTCCCTCATTGAGAAACCTGGCAAAAAATCCTTCAATAAAAAAATACTAATTTCAGTGCTTCTAAGAAGAGCTAGAGGCAAACCAAATATTTATTCATTTCTAACACATTTCAACAGATTGGATGATGTATAACTTTCATCATTTCCAAACAACAGATTCATATTGTCAGTATTTTGAGTTTATTGTTTGTATTTGAGAGGACGGTACTTTGGAAATTAAGAAAAAAATATGGAATTTTATAGAAGAATCAACTTTGAAATATAACACAACAACACCCTCTCATTTCTGGCATACAAACAATTCAAAGGATAACATGGTTTAACAGAAAATGATTAATAAGATGCAAGAAATCAGCTTCTGATCTTTTGAGGACAGTATGATAAGCCAACACAGCTATTTAGAAGTAAATAGCCCTCTTTTTAAATAACTCCCAAGCGATTTTAAATTTAAACAGCTGTAACCAACAAATCTAAATAACTGACGGTCTAAATAGTAATTTTTTTCCTGCTCCAAAGTACTTTTTTTACAGTTTATATCTAACATTCAGCTGGCAGTTCATTAAAACACACATCCTCTTAAAACAAATTACTGTCTTTCAGTTCTTATATAAGCACTGACCAAGTCCTGTACAAATATTTATGACAGTAACATTAAATAATCTTGATGACCCAAAAATCTGGCTAATTCAAAGGTCTCAGAAAAGGCAGTAACCCAGCAGGCATAGCGAATGTGTCAGGCAGAATAATAGCACAGCATCTGCTCTGAACAGTTGATACAAATTATGGAGATCTAGAGTTTTATTATGTGGCATAAGCATGTGGAAATCATAAGCAGAGGAAATATGTGTTCTCTGTGTGCCAAATTATCACATGCAGAATTGTATATCAGCTAGACTTAAAACTCCATTCTAGACTGCATGGTTACCTGCAATTTCAAGGCAAATCTGCAAGTCCTCGTTTGGCACTAAAACATATTTAGTAGTTTCTAAATTTCAAAAGAAATCCACAGCACCAAGTGGACTCAGCACCTTGTTCCCAGATTTATAAATGCTTGTATTGCATTGGAAAACCAAGACTGGAGATTTCTCTTTGTTTTAACAGCCATGGTTGATATGAAAAAGGATAAAAATAGCCTGTATGCTTTCTTTCTCAGAGTGGGCTTTCATACTCTTCTTCAGAGCTACATCTGAGATGCGCCTTATGCCTTGTCTTTCTCTGATAGCTCTCCACCTCTTCATGCTCTTCAGAGGGCCTGGGGTTGAAGCCCAGACCAGACGGGACAGCCCAGACACACACAGCTACGACTAACGTTCTCTGCTTTTCTTTCCCCCCTTTAGTCAGTTTTGATGAAATTTCCCTGCATGAAGATGACTTGCCTGGTTCTCACCCTACAGCTAGAACCCCGGTGAACCTGCAAGATTGGCCAAATTTGCTGTATGTGAATACTCCCATAAGCAGCTTTTCCACATGACCTGGTAACGCTAACACGCAGCTTCTCAGACAGAGCTGTCTGATTGCCGCAGATGCGACGGTGTTACGGTCTCAACACTTGGCTGAGGGAAGGAAGAAGGGAAAAACCCAAATTAACTGAGACTCGTTGTGGAAGTCAGCTTGTGTCCCACTGCTGATTTCTGGTTATTTTACTCATTTCTATGCACCTGCAGGAGACTATGAACCCTATTCTGAGAGTAATGCACACTTCCACCTTCAGCCACTGCAGATGATCGACTCCAGCCCACAGCCTCTTTTGCCCAGTTACAAGCCTTAAGCAAATTTTGGCCCTATGCATTTCTCCTGCTTATCACATATCTACACAAGATATGACAAGAGACTGCGAGAACATTTTCTTAGATGAACGTAAAATGAGAGCTGCACCTCTGCATGACAAAAAAAAATAATAAATCTCAGAGCTGCAAAGTTTGTATCCCAAACTATCTTTTCAGACAGAACTCTTGAGTCAGGTCAATTTACACTCAAAACACAGCACGGGGAAGGATAGTACGATGAAAGAAAAACTCCACATGATAAACCCACACAAAGCTGCCTCCCAGCCCTGAACACTCTCATACTTACCAGTCAGCTTGCCCAGAAGGCAACAAGCCACAGGAAGGTCAGGAAGGACCAAACAAGTCAAGTTAGATGGTGAACAGTGCAATTACTAACCAGTCGTAAAGACAAAAAGAAGATACATTTCTCAGACAATAAAAATAAAGACATCAGCTACACGCACTTCAGAGACCAGGATGATACTCTGCGCCTAAGTGGCACTGTGAAAGTACACCACTTATGGAAGTGAAGAGCAATTTGCTTTTCAACCACATAGCCTCTTCATGTCTATTGTGACTCAGCTACAGCATGGAGAGGGCTTGTTACGTGGAAGTGGTCTGTAAACAACAATTAAAAAATAACCATGGATTAGGAAAGCATTTGACTTCAAAAGTGTCTGGCAAGCCCTCTACAAAGAGCATGTCTGCTGGGAGTGGCAGATGGGCAGACATTTTAGGGTCAGTCTTGAAGGTTTCAGCCTCATAGACCCATGCCCCTGTGAGAAGTAGAGACTTTATTTAGCAGATTGCCTGTATTATTACTACTTGCTACCAACTGACAACAGTCTCTTCCCTTTATATAAATATCTGAGGAACGGTCCCCAACAAAATCATAGAGTAGCTAACAGCCTTTATATGCAAGTTATCTAAGCTGTAATCACAGTAAACTGTCTTATATTGTATTACAACAGGAAATCCAGTCATCCCTTTAGAAGTCCCTCTCTTCTGCTGATGACACTCCATGTTCTGCACAGTCCCATCAATAGCTTTCCAGGACAGATGGTGACACAGATCCCTTCTAGCTAAAGTAATAGCATTAAATTACTCATAACAGGGAACCTAGAGAAGCAGATGCACCATGATTAGCAAGAATGCCAGTTACTTAAAGGCTTCTATTAAAATAAATCTCTTGGCACAGCAGCATAGCATGGGACACAGCACATGACCTCACCATAACAATCACAGATGAATAATTCCCATGAATGTCATCTAAACATTGGGCTAGCCTAACCCCATTTATCATCCGTCCTTCACAACAGGAGACAAACAGCTGTAAACAAAGCCTTCCATTAGCAAAGACAGGTTGATCAGTCCTCAGATCTTCTGTTCCCTTTCCCACTCAGAAACGTGCCCACAATCAGCTAACGACGTGGAGCACATCTTGCAAAGCCTTAGTCCAGCAAACTTGTCCTGGCACAGCTGAGTGGGACCAGGTGATTAAATGCAACTCATACGTTTTTCTAGTGGGGTACAGCTCAGTAAAGGTATGATGGTTGACGGCAACAGAAACCCCCACAACTTGAGGAGCCTCACTGGAGCTGGAGGAATAGCATTCACAGAACAAGAATGCATAATGCTGGATAAAACAACTAAGATATGCCTTAACGTATCAGCTGTAGAAATACAGAAGTCAGGCTGTGGAAATTAAACTTGCCTTGTAGCGTTTTGCTTTTGGAGAATTAGAAGAAAAACCAACCCCACCGACCAACGCAGTATTGCTCAGAAGACCGAGAAGATTATTATCGTAAACTAACAGAGTCGTCCTCCCTGTGTTTCAGCGCCAGAGACTGCACACGGGCTCAGGTACATACACGGAGAATCTCTGCAAAGCCTACAGCAGCACTGCAAACGGCTCAGGGGTTTAGTTTCTCCTGAAGTTTTTTTTATTGTCTACTTTGAGCACTGCAACGGTACTGCATAGAACAATAAAGACAGGGGAGGTTGCATGGTGATAATCCAGGCAGCATCAGATTATCCAGGCATTGTTCTAGCTTCATTATAGCTATAATCTTACCTTGTTTACCACTGATCATTGCTCACCCTCAATCTGTAAGTTAGACAGTGATGACAAAAGGCTGACATGCTTTAGCTCCACGATGAAGTTTCTTGGTGCACTACAGCAATCTATTTACACAGGACCAGTGGCCTACTTTGACGACCCATGAGAGTTTTGATTTGAGATTATTCGAATTATGAAGACTGACAGCACTATGCTTGCTAGACCTATTGTCCATTAATAATGAAGATACAAATCACTGTCTGGAAACAATAACCAGAAGATTTTTTGCTTTTTTCCTCCAGTTCCCATTTGGCAACAGGGTTATTTCGATAGTCCAGACAAATTCTTCTGGGAGAAGCCATTAAAATAACACTGAAGTCTTGGGTTTGTTTTTTTTTATCCCATTTAGACACATATATAGATACAAGAAGTTTACAGCTGGGTGATGGTTTCAGTTAACAATGACAGCAAACAAAGGCATCTGTGTAACCACTGAACAAGAACATGACAGCAAATAACCCCAGAGGATCCTGCTAACATGCTTGCTCATACTGTTGTGGCAAGAGAGGCTGGAAAACATTCTCTATGGCCAATTACTATTTTTTTTTATTGTTTTGGATGCTAAGGCTACCACAAATGCCAATTAAGTCCCCAGAAACAGACCTGTCCTTTGGGAACCAGAGAAAGTCTAAATTGCCTCCCACAATCCACCAGACAACAAAATGCCTGGAGCTGCTTAGGATGGATAGTGTTTTTTAAGACCTGGTTTCACTAATCAGACCTATTTTTAAATATTTTTTTCTGTTCAGTTTTAGAAAGGCACTACAAAGATTCCCAAGATGTAAAGGGTAAAGAAACAAAATTTAAGCTAGGAGAGGAATAAACTACTTGTTTCCAGTCTCTTCCATATGTTGAGAGAAAATATTCCCAACTATCTCCAGCTGGACATTATTTAGACTGACAGAGATTTCAGTCTTCTAATTTTCCAAAGCATTGCCTTCTTCCCATCACCAGCCACCTTCCTCGATGTACTCCAGGCAGCTGCCTACCAGCCTCCGTCACCCCCTACCTGCGCAGAAGCTGTGTGTATGAAGAAGGTATCAGTGAGACTACGGCTGGTGTGCTGCACACCATAGCCTTCTACAGAAACGCTGGGAAAGGTTATAAGCAGAGCAGCCTGTAAGCCTCAGCCACGTATCTGGGCTTCTTGTGGTGATACTAGTATTCAAACACCACAAATAAACCAGCATGACAACAGATGCACAGTTTCAGCCATAGCTGCTGCAAGCCAGAATTAAACAGCACCTAAACCCAGAAAGCCAATGATAGAGATATTGAAAAATACCGAAAAGGTCCTGAAACTGATGCATGGTTTACTCTTAACAGATTTTTCCCAGCGTAGGATTTTGGTACGTGGATAACATGTACAGTGACGATGTGCATGCACATAGGTGTATCCGTTCCCTCTTCAACTGTCTCTTGCTGCAGTATGACTCAGCTCTGTGTTCTGTAACCACTCCTTTCTGAGCATTTGAACTGACATCTAATTCATTACGAGCAATCTGCTTTCACCACCAACAACCTTCTGCCTGCTGATACAGATATCCGATAGACCAGGCACCATTCATGGACAGAACTTACTGTAGGTAATCAAAAATTGGGTCTTCAACTATAAAAATAAAACATTGGTTTACCCTGGAAGTACAGTAGAGTCATACTTCCCAAGCTGGTTTTTGTTGGGTTTTTTTTCTTCCTTTCAAAGTGTGTGTCAAAGACCTGAAACACTCAATTCAAATGATATCACTATAATCAGGGTGACACCTGAGCAAAAAGCTTTTTCTCCAGTGTGGAAGAAGGGTGCAGAGAAGATGGTATTATTCCACTCCAAGCCAAGCTTGAAGCCAAGAAGGAGAACTTCTGATCAGATCAAACCCAGCATAATTTTATCAGTGCATAACATGTTCTAAGAGCAAGCAGGAAGTTACATGAATTAAATTAAAAATAAAAATCACCCTTATTGCCATTAATCAATTAGAGTGCAGAAGCAGAACAGCACACACAACTTCTTGCTGTCAAAGGCTTTTGTGCCACAGTTAGAATAGCTGAGTCCTCTCACATTAAAGATGACAGAATCAACAAGAGAGCACCATTTTGAAGAGGAAGAAAGTAATCTGAAGACACAGAGCTGCTAGCAGGACTACATGTAGTACCTGGATCTTTTGAGCCCCATTTCAGCATCCTAACCATGATGTGTCAGTGTTCTTCACTGGGCTGAAGTAGAAGCTTTACCAAAATACAGCAAAACAGTCCTCAAACAGGGAAGCTTCTCTACTCCTGTTTTAGAGGAGTTGAGTGTAAACTTCCTGGTTATATTGGAAAGACAATATTAAAGGTAGGCAGGAGCTAGGAACCTTGTTCCCCCAAGGACATGTTTTAATTAGTAGTTTAGAGCCTGCACTTTGTAAGCTACAAATCAGAAGCAATCCATGTCAAGTCGGACTGACCGTCCTTCAACAACAACATTGCTGGAGGACAGTAAGGGACTTGTGAGTTTTGTTCTTGTTACTCAAAAGCAAGGTATCTCATCGTGCACAGTGAAGTTGGCACTACCTTAACAGGAAACGAAGTTCAACTGCAATGGGATTTCCCATTCTCTCCACCAGCACTAGTCCTGCCCTTTCAGAAGTTGTGGACACCACAGGACCATGTTTTTGTTTATACCACGTGCACCACATTATGAATGCAGGCAACTTTAGCTGCAACATCTGTTTCCATGGCAATGGGACTGCATCAGCAATCCACTGGGTTTAGTTTAGGCCATCTTCACTCAGGCTTCAGTGCTGCACACAAACCATTACTGCTAACAGCAAACCAAGTGATGTCACTAGTAACCATGGTGCCCACAGCTGAGGTTCCCCTGTGCCCTCTGCGCTCTAACATGCATCCTTCACGCATGACAATTATTTTAATCCAATTAGTGCTCTTAAAAAAAAATATATATATACACGAAGGGCCAGTGTCAATACTTACTTAGCAAAGGAAGGTTAGTTGGAGTCAACAAGGTAACAATCAGAACATGAGGCTTTACAATAGCATTTTGTCTCCCAGCCTCATTGCACTGCACACGTAGGAATGACCTGAAACCTTCAGGAGAGGGGAAAGAAGTCTGCTCCCCTTCAATGACAAAAGAGCAGCTGTTTTAACCTTCCTCCTTCTAGGTTTAATCAATGGCTGGGCAACGTGCAGTGCTTCGTTCCATCTAGGCAATACCCCTTCCCCCAAACACCGGTGCATCACCAGCTGAACATAAAACCTGATCTTAAGTGTTCCCACCATCCAGTCGAAGACAAACAAAAGGAGTCCTAAAATAAGAGAGAGTGTTGTAAAGTGTGTGTGTCTGTGCGTGTGTACATCAGAAGACTCCCATCCTGGCAGAAACCTAGTCATAACGCCATGAACAGACTGCCACTTTCCAGGCTGCTGTATCAGATGTCCAAAGAAGACAACTCTATCAATACGGAGACGTTTCACAGAGGCCCAAGACTTCACTGACCATGAGCACAGTCTCCTCCAGATCCACCCACTTTACAGACCAACAAACCACCTTCACATCCCTCCCCAGCACTGGGTTTGGAAGTGATAGATTCTCCCGGCAGATCAGAAATCCCAGCAGTGACTCACTCTCAGCAGGAATGGGGCTGTCCTACACACTCTGCAGCTGGGGGTTATGCTCAGAGCCATCAGGACAACCAAGTGCCTTTTGCCCTTCCTCCTCAACATAGTCTGGTTTCATTGGGAACATCTAAAGACATTAGGTAGATGACTTTGAGAGTAACCATAAAGCAGTTAGCATGTCTTCCCAACCTAGTGCTGCATAGCAGCAATTTCCAAGAGGGTTCCCCTCTGGGCGCTTCCCAGCTCTGCTGGAAGCTCCCATCTGACCACCTCCCTGTCTGCAGCAGGGATATTATGGGGCTTTTCCCTCAAGTTTACTAAGCAACAATTGGGACTATCACACAGGAATTACTGGCCTTTTGTCCCCTGCTTCAATCACACTGTAACACTTCCTCCAAGGAGATATGAAACAGATAAGGAGAAAGATGTCACCCATGAAGGGTCCTTCTGTCAGAGAGAAGCACATCTAGAGCTGCTTTCTGACAGGAGGTACATTAGTGTCCATGAGATCCTGGGTCCGTTCCTGTCACCCCTTTACTATCCTGAGGGATGTCTGAGGTGGGGGTCACAGCCTGTTGCAGCTGCAAGAACCTCCTCCCTCTGGGCTTCCAGCCCCAAATCCTTCAAGAATCCCAGCCAGCAGAAGCAGTGGAAAGCTGAGGGACCACTTTCACTCAAGCAGGTGTAGATTACCTGTGCTGCATCTGCAGCACTATCGCTCTTGGCTGCTTTTCTTGTAAGGTGAAACACATTCCTAAAAAAAGCCCTAAAAGTTAAAGGCAGGACAGGAGCAGCAGGTTCTCACAAGACAGAGCGGAAATACGCGCAACATCAATTTGTACAAATGTTGTATGCGCTGCATTATTTAGAATCAGGTCTCGATATTAATGAAGCTGTTTGTACAAAACCAGGATATTTTGGGGACAATCAATTGTGCAGGACTATAAATAATTTAGAGCATTAAGAGAACCATTCTCATGGCCACTCATTAATCACTTCACCTTACAAAGACGCCCCATCACACTGCTACGGAGCCAGGGCTGGATGTGCCAGAGGCACATGAATTAGGAATTGTTTTATTATGGAGATACCTCAAACTTGTTTACCCCACATGCTCCATCTTTCAAAACGTCTACTACACTTCCAGCTCAGTATTTCATCTTACCTTGAGTATTTCCGTCCTTGTCTTTAAATGGATTTTTCACTGTATTAACTATTCCACAGACACTGTGTGACTTACTGTCCCTAGTTTAAAGGGAGGTAAAGCAAGTTGCCCATTATTATACTGTGAGTCAGAGACAAAATTTAAACTCTGAGTGTTTTGGACCAACTCTGATCCTCTTAGATTTTAGGAACTCAATGCAACTATTCACTCACAACAGGCTGTATGCTAAAATACTGGAGGACTGGCTTAAAGAAATCCCCACAGTTTTCCTAATACTTAATTCATTACTTGCCTTCAGGTATTTGAAAAAATGAGAACCTAATCTGGGTCAACAGTCGATATGCTGTCTGCACATCAGAAACTTCCTTTCATAAGACTAAAAAAAACAAGGAAAAGGGATTTTTGACAGCCACAAACTCAGGATTACCTGTATTAAAATGAGTACAAATCTGAAGTTTAAAATATTTTGTGTGTTATAACCTTACTTCAGCTTCACTCAGTTTTTTCAGAAAAAAAGAGCACGTGTGAACTCTCAAGGCAACCTAGTCCACTACTCTAAAATCAGTCTTCTTTTCACCAGGTGTGGAATAACAGCCAGCTTAAGAACTGTTCCAGGATAATGACTACAAAACAAGAAAAAAAATAAGTGCTGAGATGATGTTTAGTATTTCTGTATGTTTTCCCAAAATGGTAACCCGTATGGGTGTCGCTGCCACCTGTGCAAATTAGACTGCAAGTCTGGTAGCACTGAACGTACCTGTAGCGCCCTTGTTCTCAAAGCTAAGCAACTGCGAGTGTCTTACTCTCCTCTTTGAGAAGAACGCAAGCCTCCACGATCACAAAGAAAAGGTTATGAAAACCAGAGGAAGATCAGAGAACATAGAAGTCACAGGTTTTTAATGCTGCAGCATAAAAATTGGCGAAAAAGCTTCAAACCAGGCTTTTGCTTTTAGACTTGTGAATCTTCCAGGGTCTCTGGAGCTGTCAGTAGTGTCACCTGCTTTTAAAATTAAAGCATGTATGTCTATCTCTCCAGATGGCCAAGGCATCTGCAAACGAAACAAAAATAATCAGCCATCCTGTTCTTCAGTGTCCAGAGATGAAGGGTCAGTTTGTTTTCCCCGACTCGATCAATCTTCCACCATCTGCTGAGCCTGCTGGCAATTGCCAAGTGTAACTAACAGTTTAAGGGACATGACTTTTGCACCCAGATATCGGGACACGGCCTCAAGAATTACCACCACCAAGCATGTTTTTTAAGTTTATTTGCAAAGGTGCTACCTGAGAGCTAGATGCAAATGAAAGAGAACACAGGACAGTGCAGGGGTCTAGAGACTAGGATAACAGACGAATCATGACCCTTTGGAAAAGAGGGAAGCAACTCAGGGTACTCCATCAGCAGTCCCGACAGGTGAGTACAGCACACTGCAGATGCTTGAAACATGCTCTGATTTTTCAGGGAAGGCAATAAATGCAAAGCCCTGAGGGACTGTAGGAGAGAGACTCATGTTAAAAGATGAGAAGATCCCTCAATTCCCAGGAGCCTGACCAAATTCAGCAGACAGTGCTGAGCAGTTGGGTTATCTTTAATAGATTGCCTCAAACAGGGGCCACAGTCTTTCCCCAGTTGTGGACTCTTGCAGTGCTGAAGGACAAAGTATTAACATTATTAGCTTATAAGGATGACGCAGCATCTTAATCACTAGGTCCAGAAGAATATTTTTGAAGTACACTATCTTTGGAGGAAAGTCACAAGTAGTCAGAGAAAACTGCATGGTGAAAACGAGGACCAGACTTATTTACAGCAGAGAGAGCAAGCTATGCACACTGATATAAAAATAACATTTAATAACAAAAGGAATTTTCTCGTCTTATGTAAAGGTCAGAAGGGCAATGGTCTCTCAGAATCTCATGGCATATGGAATCGCAGTAATGAGTAGTATTAAGATGATAAATGGACTGACCTTTGGCTAATAACATACTCATCTTTCTGACAAACGTATTCAGATCTTGGAATACAAGCTTTTATGAGATAGAGACTTAACATTACAGGGTGCATGATGGGGGGAGGCATACAGAAAGGCAGGTTCCCTAAATACACAAGAAAAGGAAGCGGGTATTACAGGAAGGGATAGCTGTTGAGACACAAATATGCAGGACACTTAGAAGAGGAAGAATTAAGAGACCCTTTAGTAAGATCTATCTAGCGTATAAAATCGAACAGTTCTATCCTTTGTGTCTGACAGGCTTCAAAGTCCTTACAGAGACGAAATAATGCTCTTGCCTTTGATGTGATGTACAGTCAGAGAAGACATCCAGGACAGAGCCAGCACTTCTGCAGAAAGAGAGAAATCCCTACAGATGCCTATAGTCATTCCCTCCATAAACAGTCTGTGCTTCATGCAACTCATTTCAGCACCCATCTCCAGTTAATTTCTGCTTCCATTAGGATCACAGCCTGCAGTTTCCCCAGATCAAACTGCAGCTCTCCCAATCCTACGGGCAACTCTCAAAGTCAAGTTTATCTAGAGATCTCTCACCCTTGGAAGCAGGACAGGCTTTTAAATGTGCATTTAAAAATTTAGATTTTAGGAAAAACCCACACTACAAAACTATTACCTAGAAAAGAGGTACCAAGAATGATTCACTGTTTGGAAATACTTTGCCTGGTTTATGCACCAGAATAAAAAGAGGTCACAGTAGGAAGGAAGATCACCGGTTCCAAGCTCAGACATAAAAACTATTGTTTTAATTTGGATAGCAAAAAAGACGAAAACACACCAATGATACAAAAAACCTCTTGTACGTATAGAAAAGCTAAGACCTAACTGCTCTGCAACTAATGCAGGAAGGGCTCCCAACCCAAGACGTTGACAACATTGCATGAGAAGTTTCCCATGAAAATATGGATATTGATAGTCTAAAATTTAATAGAGAAAAATGATTCAGTTCAGATCTGCTAGGCTTCAAGCAAGTCAAGGGTACATTAAGCCCTTCCCTGTAATGTAAAATTAACTCATTTATGGAAGAATCTAAGTGCTACTTAAAGTAGTGAAACCACTGTCTCTGCAGATAATATTTCAGAAGCTGGCAGAAAGCAACACTTAAGAGACGTATTGCTCCCCCCCCCCCCCCCCCAATTAAATTTAAAAAAAAAAAAAAGACAATTAAAAAGCAAAGCAGCAGGCCATTCACCTCAGTTTTCACAGCTTTATACAGCAGCCTGGAGAACTTGAAGAGGAATTACAGAGAAACATGGGCACACACGTAATGATTTATTGCATGTCTCGCCTGCCTACTGGCGCAGAGAACCAACAGAGATGCTGGATTATATACTGCAAAATTTTCTCAAAATTCTCCCATCCAGTAGACACAGTAAACATGAGTACAGCCTGTCCCAGTTTAACGGAAGGATCCCTTTGCTACTTGGTGTGATGCTGCTTACTCTGGAAACCTCTGGAAAACTCGTGGATATTTTTGTTAAGACTTCTAAGAAGAAAGAGGGACTGTTCTCTCATGAAAGGAGATGAAAGGACCTTCCACTGCAAAGAAAAAACCTCCATTAAAACATCTTTGAAAAGTGACTGCAGTACTACAGCTTGAGTCTGAACATCCCTACCTACAAGACTTCCAGGCACTACTTCCATAGAAAGGGTTCCCAGAGCAACCGCGTGGGCCAGTTGCTTCATCCCTCAGGTGAGAAGGTCCTTTTGGAAAACTTTAATTTGGAGGATGCTGAAATCTAGGAAAACTATTTGATTGCTCTTAAAAGAGCAACCTTATCCCAACTAGTCTGGAGTTTAATGGGGATCTTCACTCATGAACTTGAAGTTAAATGAGTGACCGACCTCAAGTACATGCTTAAGGCTCTCTAAACTCTTGAAGATGATTGTGACATTGCGTTTTTACACTGTTGGAAAACTGCTTCCTACAGGACCAGGCTGACTATTGTCTCCAGCAGTAATGACACCATACTGTACACAACAAATGACTCTGAAATTAACCTTTTGCTTTTAAGAATTGCTCCTCTTACCAGGAACTACTTTAAATCATTCTGTTCTACATTTCAGCCAAAGATTTCTAAGAAATGCCTCTACACTGCTATTTTATACAGATATCTCAGCTTGTTCCCCTAAGGGGGTTCAACATACAGAACTTGCTTCTCCTGTGGCCCCTTATGTATTTCAGAGGAAAAATAAAAAGACACACATGAAGCACTTTCTCATTCTCTGAAAAGAACAGAAGTCATGCTCCCCACTGCACTCTCCCCAGGGCCTGTCTCAAAGACAAAACCTCCACTTTTAAATCAAACTGAAGAAAAAGGACATTTGATATCGTGGCCTAGGAAAAGCTTGCATTGAAGTCAGCAGGGATCTTTCCACCAATTTCAGGAAGAGTTGAAGCAGATTGCTACCAAACACTTAAAAAAAAAACCCCAAAAAACCAAAAAAAAAACCCCAAAAAAACCACACTCCATATTCTACCTTAAGCAAGTTTTCTGGTTTTTTTCTTTTTTTTTTTTCAAATTTGAGCCAAAACTAATATTTTCAATAAAAAGTACAGCTAACTTTTCCTTTTGTATTACTTGTACATATAATGCAGTAAAGTTACTTGCTTGTCATGCACTTCTCTAGCTCGTCTGGATCTTCGGCTACGTGCAGTGTTTCCAGCTTACCCTCCTGCTCCGTGTAAGTGGAGGGAGATCAGAGACCTGACTTGACACCAACTATTGCACCTGATCTAAGAGGAGACCTTACTTTGCTGCATACCAATGCACTAGGAAATTACAGCAGGTCTGAATTGCTGGTTGGCAATTTGCAGATGTAGTTTCTTGAGTAGTTTACTGGGCCAGTGAACTTCCCCCTTGTGTGAAACCCTAATGGCTTCTCATGTCCTTTGACATTAAGATACGGTCAAAATCACTGTCGAGTGATAAAAGTGGAATCCAGTGTTCTGCATTAATGAAATAAAAATAAGTATTTTAACTTCTGAAAGTGAACAACATATTCAGCCGCCTGACCAAGCCCTCCACATCTTGCAGGAGGTCCCCACAGACACTCCCCAGATAAGGATTCATCTACCCTTAAATCAGGTGGGCTCCTCCTTCTTAATCAGACCATTCTCCTGTACACTCTGCTGCTCGCTGACAAGTTCTGCATAACTAATATACCACTTCCATCAACCATCTCTTTATTCAGAACAGCTGAGCCAAATTTGGAAGAAAAAATTGTAACAAAGTAATTACAACAATATTCAAAGCAGCTACAGTGTCAGGAAAAGATACACAAAAATGAAGCCACCTAAGAAAAATGTTTACTCATTTACACTAACATTTAGGTTAAACACACAAAGATTATACATGCTTTATATTTGTGTCAGAAAAAAGGAATTTGGCTGTTATTACTGGAAAACACACACCATATTGCGTCTTAACAGTCAAGCCCAAGTGCACAAGTCCTTAAAGGAACACAGTTGGATGGTCAGGGGAGAAATGGGGGAGTTGTGTTTTCGCTTTGGTTTTGAGGGTTTCTGTCTCTCCTTAATCCATTTTAGGTTTTAAGCCAAAGCAGATTTTTCTAGCATCATTTCATCTTGCCACAGAAAGCAGAGTTCTACTGCAAACTCAATATTAGACATGTGTTTCGCTGGATGAGCAAAATTAAATTTTATTTAAAGTGTGGGACAATGAAATAACACTTCAGATTCATTTCCTTTTAAACACGCTCCTGGATGGATTTCAAACACTGGAGAATATGGACACAGAGGATTTGAGTTACAAAAACTCAACATTTTAATTAACTGCTTTATTGAAGACAGGGAATTCAACAAAAATTCCCATCAGTATTCAGAAGCCTATTCAAAATAATCTAAGCTTTATGCCTAAACTGATTAGTATCTGCTTCATAGTGATACATAAGCAAAGAAATAGTACATCTAGATTTTTTTCCCCCCCACTAAATTCAAAGTTATTCAATTTGGTTTACTTTCTCTAAATATATACTAGACTGTTTCTTCCCAACAAAAAAGCATGAGCCTTTGCTTTGCAGCTGCAACTGGCACGACCAGTAACCACAGCCCAACTGGGAAGCAGAGGCTGTTGAAGCCCTACAGCTTGATCACTTCCAGTTAGGTAGCCACACACTTAGTGCTTTTTCCATAGGAATAGCCTATCCATGAGCCATTATTCCCCATGTAGGTCAAAGAGGTTCTCTAATTTAAGGACAAGATGAAGCAAGTCATAAACTGAAGTTTATATTACTTCCCCTCCATTTCTTTATAAGCACATGGCAAACCTCAAATTTAAAACATCCGATTCCACAGCAATACTCCACTCTTCCACACGAAGCCCTGGGTTAGCCTGCACTCATCCGCACGGGCTGAAACGTTACTAACCTGTATCATGTACAGCTGTGCAATTCGATATTCTTCCACACTCATCGGAAGAGGAATACGATATTCCTTTATGAGCATTTTGAATACAAAAATCTTTTGTCCACTCAGAAACACAATCCAGAAGCTTTTAGTAAAGGCTCCTTAAATAACGGCAAGCAAATGCATTGAGGATCCCTGAAACAGAGTGAGAGAGAAAGAAAAAAAAACCAGAGAAGCAGTTATTTTCCATTCTTATTGCAGAGCATCCTATTAGGAAAACAAACAACAAACCAACACAAACCAACAGGCAAACATTACTTTTTATAATAGCTATAAGCTTAATAGCAGAGAGAAGAATCCCTGGAGTGCTACCAGACCCTTGGTATCAAATTGAACAAAATCTTTTAGAAGAATTTTGATTTGCTTCAGGGGATACCATCAAAGCTATTACCCTCCTGACCTCTGCCACCATATCAATCAAACTTTCACATGCAATAACATCTCCATAGAAGAGATGTGACAAAAGCTCAAAATGAATAGGCAGACCTTTCGTTGACAGACAATAAAGTATCTCTCCAATGTCAGCAACACAGCAGAGATGTGTCCACTCAAAGGTATCAGGTTTTATCCTCTCACATTCAGTCAGGAGAAAGAAAAGCCAAAAATTAGACTTCCTCAGCCCTAACACCATGATGAAGAAAGTAATTTGGATTCCAGCAATAAACGCAGCAGAAATGTACTTTTCTTCCCTGTTTTATTCTGAATTATTGCCTTGGTGGGATCCCTTCTCTTTTACCTCCAAAGTAGTCTACAGGTAAAACCCTCCTGCCACTGATGTCAATGCCAAAGTCATTTTTACATTCCTGCTACATAAGAATACCGCCAAAGATCAAACTGCAACATAAAAAAACCCCATCATACCCACCTCGAGGCAATTTAATAGAATTACTGCTTAAGAATATGGAGAATACAGCACTTCCTACCCCAAGGGTCAAAGCAGTAACTTTTCTAATATTCTTAAGATTCCCTACGTGCTGTGGATAAAGACAAGAAAAGCATGTAAGGCAGGGGC
>VZSF01002155.1:180182-248227 GCA_013398295.1 Chionis minor | reverse complement strand
GGGGGGGGGGGGGGGGGGGGGGGGGAGTGGCAGGGGTGTAGCTGACAGGTGAGGAAGAGAGGACAAGAGGACATAAGAAGCAAAGCTGGCACCCAGAATAAAAACCCACCAATTTACCTAGAGGATTAAAATCATGGTCTGGGAACCAGGAAACCACACTGCTATGAACAGGCCTCAACGCTCCTCGGTGTTTGCACAGCACTTCACCAACCTTTTACAAGGTTTAGAGAGGTTAAAACACATGCCCATGCTCAAAAAGCAACAAGGGACAAAACTCAGTATTTACAACCCAAGTTTACTGACTTCTGATCCGGATAGGACTCAAAGGGCACCACCACACCATCTCTGTCTCACATCAGACCTGACCCACCGCTGAGTTTACGCAAGGGCATTGCTGACCACATCCCGACCCAGGCACGCAGCCCCCGCACCGCCATGCTGTTAGCTTGCTTTCCTTTGATTGAGGCATTCCTAATTTGGCAATAAAGCAAATCCATCCCGGCCCGACTCTTCTGGAATAGCTATCCGTCTGGTGCTGCATCATCTAAACATCTACTTTACAAATTCAATTCTCTGTTTCATTTCATTGCTGTCAGAGCGATCTGTGCATGCAGAGGGGGAAATATTAAAAAAAAAAAAAAATTGCCGTGGCAAATCCTGTAGAGAATAATTCTGGGAAGACTGAGCTTCCCATTGCCATGCCTATGCACAGAAGTGCGTGCATCCATGTGCACGTGCAGGATTTCCTTCATCAAACTAATCCTCCAGAACAGGTGGAGATAATCTCATTAGGTGATTAGTGGCATGGCGAAAAACAACACTAACCACCAAGATGGATCTCAAGCACTGGCCCCATCTCTGCATTGGTGCAATGCTAGCATCCCACCTCTTGGAGTAATGGCAACGTGAGACTCCGCAACATGTCTTGAGTAGTCTGTTATGCTTTAGAGATCTTTGAAAATTAGATTTAAAAGCTTCCTCTCCCCCATTCCCCAAATGCTCTGAAAGCGATTCTGCTCCCACCATAAGGACATCAGTCACATCTGCCTTTGCTGCTTGCTAAAAACAGGCTATTTCTATCGATTGGAAGAGATAAATAAAACAAAAAATAGAACCTTAAAAGCAATAAAATGGCAGGAAACCAGTACCAAGATGGAAAAAATGTGTTTATAATGAAGTGCCAGGCAGGTAATAATTCAGACAGCCAAGACACAAGAGGGCTTATTTTATTAGAAACTAAAAAACCCAACCATTTTGGCCCCAAGCAGGCACGGCAGCAGCCACCAGCAGCAGCGTCGAAGCACCCAGGGTGTGGAGCATGTCTGGCCACAGCAGCAGCTCCTGGGTCAGCCTCCTGCTTGGCTTTTACAAGAGCTGAGGTTTCTCTGTGCAGTTCCCCTTCAGGTTTCTACTTCCCTGCGGTCAATGTTTAAAAGCAGCGTTTCGGCTCAGCCTGCAGGTCTCCAGGCAGCAGCAGGTCCTAATGATGTGCCTGTTGGAAAGGTGACACCCCCAAAAACTCCAGCTACTCCAACAAGTCCCCAAAAGCTGGGTAGACAACAACCCTGGCAACACGCTGGGCAATGGCAAGAACCACACTGCAACCTCAAAACAGAGGGGGACAGCAAGAAAAGGTACCTGAGATCAGCAGCCTAACCCTGAAAGAGACACACAGAAAGCAAACCTGACTTGTTTGCCTTTTGGTTTGGGTTTTTTTCTTTTTTTAAGCTAGACTGGTTAAAAAAAAAAGAATTATCAAGGTAACTTTGCAGCTTGAGCTGCCTGTGAACTGAAAATAACCTGCCCCAACCCTTTTATGAGCAGATGAGCCCAGGCGGCAAACCATAAAAGATAAACATGGGATTTCCCCAGATTCAGATCTTGGGGAACACCATGCCAGGTTGGACAGAGGTGACAAAAATTGCCATTTTCAGACAACTCACTGAGGACAATGGCCTCCTTCCAAAATCTTGGGACTTCGTAGAGAATCAAAGCTCACCAAGACCACTTACTGTATTGTCCAAACAAAACACAGAAGTTTGACTGCAGACATGACGTGACGGCTTCAATGGAGAGAAGAGAAGGCCCTTCTGGAAGCAAGGGAGCCACGACACAGCTTTGGAAAACGGGTGTCAAAATACCAGCTGTGTCCCTGGCACTTACCCATATCTGGTCCATTGCTACAAGCAGCCAGAGGTGTTTGAATGGAGATGTTCTATGTACTGGCATTAGACAGCAGATAGCGTTTTGACAGCAGACTGGATTTCAGCCGTCCAGCCACTGAGCACCAAGCTGGACGTTCTACGGGTTTGCCAAACCCCTGTGGCCAATACAGCCAGGACCCAGTGGCAGCCAAAGGCAGTTTTGCAAAACTCAGCTTGCACCCGGCTTCTCTCAGCGAGAAGAAAACAATGGTGATGCAGGACATTTCCAGACTCACTGCTATTTCTGCTATAGCCAAGTGGCACATTTGTACAGGCCGTTATTCAATTTATACACAGAGCTGTAGTAACTGTGAAAGCCAGGCGCATAATTTTATACCTCAATTATTTTAAAATCAGGTTCTCAAAGCATCATAATTACGCTCCAGAGTCAATATCCTGCTGCGATGAGTCAGGTCCACCTCTGAGCTATTGCTTCAGGCTGTCTGAAGGCTCACGCACAGCGTGCTGCATTTACTTCTGATTTTAACGGCTTCCCTTGCAACAATAACAAACTTTTTAAGGAAGCACTCTTTCTTTAAAGTAGGGGGGGACACCATTGGGATCTGCAGAAGCTGAACAGATCAAGAGACCCAGCAAAATCTCTCCGTTTAGCCCATGAACTTGGTGTTTAGGGTTGTCACTTTGGGAGCACCAGGGCCAACCTCCCCATTACTAAATGAAGTGGCAGAGGACCGATGACAACTGACAGCTTGTAATTAAGGAATAAGAGTTAGTCCACCAAGGGTATTTAAACTGTGCCACTAGAGTCCTGGAGGCCAGATCCTGGCCAGGCTTGACAGGCTGGCCCTGAAGTGTATGGAAACTGAGTATTACAGCAAAAATCCTGGCTCCTCGACACGTCAGTTGGGTCCAGCGCAGGAGAACCACTCGCGCCAGTGGGTTCAGGCTACAAAAGGGCTGTTACCACCCTGTTCCCAGCTATGCTGTTACAGCTCTCCTAGCTGTCATCTCAACAACTAATTTTTGACCAGCTCACATTTTCCATGTCGAGCCTGATCACAGGCTTTTTAGGGCTGCAATGAGCTACACCACAGCAGTGACAACCACCCCTCGGCCAGAGCTGCTATTTCCCATTTTTCGACAGGGCAGAAAAAGCCCTAGACGCAGAGCGCAACCATAATGAGCTTTTTCCAGCCTCACGCAGGAGGTTCATTTCACACGATTTTAAAGTTAAAAGACTCGCCCTAGGAAGTAAAAACCCATCACAGAGGGTCACAGAGCAGCCAGCGGCAGAGGCAGGTACCAGCCCTGGGACTGCAGTCTCAGGTTCTTATCAACCACCGCCTGCTCAGGGCTGAGCTGCCTTTTGAAGTTGAGAAAAACCTCCCCTATGACAGATCACACTCGTGAGCTGAAGATCGATATCCTTGACTCAGCTATTGAACAATTTTCATTGCAATATTTTCAACATATCTGAGAAAAGAAAGATAATTAACAGAAACAACTGTAAGAAAACCAAGCCAAACTTGCAATGGCAAAAGGACGAGCAAAGGCATTTTCTGGAGACCTCACCTACCTCCCTAAAAATTTTCTTTAGGTTCTGTACAGCTCCTTTATCCACCCAAACAGATACGTCCTTGAAGAAAGCGGTATCAAAGAGATGTTAGTTTTGGTCCCAAGTGTATCAAACACTTGGACTTTGGGAAGCAACACCAGGCCTAACAGCCTGGCCGCCTTCCCTCTCTCCTGCAGCGTTCCCTGAAGAAGGATACCACGCCATCCCACAACTGGAAGCGCTGCATACATACTGCGCTTAGATTTATTTATGCTGTTAGAAGAAGCAGCATAAATGTGAAACAGATTCTCAGGACCTAAGTCAGCATTTTTTAAAGGCAGCCTCAACACTCACACCTTGATTAATGCAGCACTCTCCTTCCTGGCCCCAAAGCAGCCTTGCTCAGCTTTATCCACCCAGAATACCACTGCTGCAAAGACCATTCCCTTTATCTGTCGCTCTTATCCTGTTTGTCCAGAGTGTCCCTGCCTCTCAGGAGAAGCCTTCCATCAGCACCTGCAAAACATTGCTGTCGAGCCCTCCTCAGCCCTCGCTCGCCAGCCTTGCCTACCTGACCCTTGCCAAGGGCTGCAGCACATGTCACCTGCGATCCTGCGATCCCTCACGCGGACCAGCATGGCCTCAGCATCGTCCTGCCCACATCCCACTGCCATCTCACTGGGAAGCACCGCGGGACAGAGGGGAACTTCGTGTTTGGTGAACGCGTAACGCTTAGCGCACTATCAGCTGGAGCACAGATGTCTCCTCTGATCACGTGAATGACTACCACTACATAAAGGTCAAGGGGAAAACGCAATTTATGAGGGTTTTCCGAGCAGATGAATATTTTCCCCATTCCCTCTTCTCCCCTCTCCTCCCAACCCTGCCAAAGGGATCTCTCCTGTGCAGGCAGTGGGACTGTTTCAGGCAATGTTCTCATTAAAAAGTTAAAACCCCCCAATGACTCTATCTAGTAACTTTGTGGCTACCATTATTTGCCATAACACTTAATGCTACACTCAAAACTCACTCTCACACACACGCACAATAAACTGAAGAGAGAGAATGAGCTTTTTGAAATCAGAAGTTTTCAGTTTTTGTAGAATGGGTTGTACTTGCTCAGTGACAGCTAAGCAGATCTAAAAATGCATCAGGCCTTGAAAAAAAAAAAATCCAAAAACTCTTTAAAAGTGCACAGTTCACACGCTCACTGCTTGAAGGCTACCGTGTCAGAAAGTAATGTTCTTTGTAATCACACATCTTAATCGTACATCTAATCTGTCACATCTTTTTCAAACAGAAGTTTTCATGCAGATGCTTAAACATCCAAGTTTCACGACTGAGCTTAGATCACATCTGACAGTGAATCAGCAGCTAATGAAGATTTGCTCACATTGCAAAACCACGACACAGCCCTCCCAGCGCTGGCGTAGCTGCAGCGTGCGGCCGAGGTTGGCAGCCGAGCCGGGGGGAGCTCCACGTGCCTGCCTCCGCTGGCTCTGGACGCTGCCTGCAGTACGCTCAGAGAAAAGGGAAAGGGGGGCAGAGGAAAATGCAAGCACGTGTGGAAAACCATTTTCCTTGGGTGAAAACCTTGGGGCAAACTCAAAAGATGTCTCAAATGAAGGTAGCACTGCAATGGGCTGAGGATAGAACACTGCTGGAGAAAGTAGACACAGAGCGAACAAGTCGCATTTGCAGTACTTGGGGTTTTTTTTCCATTATTAGATACAATTTGACGTCACTTATAGAATTTAAGAGCTCATTGTAAAGCAGACATTTATTACAACAGAAGGATGGAATCAGTCCAAATGCAATATAGCTACACTGGAGCTATTAAATCTTGTTATAGTTCACTGGGCAGCCAAATACTAGCTTGAAGCAGTGAGAGGGAAAAGGGAAAAGCGGGGGAAAAAAAAGAAAAAATAATCACACCACACCAAAGCATACACACACACACAACTTTTTCTCCTTAAATATTCCAGGATATTGTACTGTTTCTTCATATTTTCCATTCCTATTACTCCTTTTACATCTGGGGAGAGGAAAAGTTTACTCCCTTCCCTCTGCTTTATAAACCACAACGGTGATGCTGCAGTACAGAGCAACCAGCCCTCTTATTCACATGCTGACTTCAAGGGGACCAGGTGAAGTCTGTCAGCTGAACTTTGGTTGGAAAATTAACGTTTCGAGTCTTGCCATGCCTGGAGGTTATGCAATAATGAACTAATAAAGAAGCCATTAAAAGAACTAATATGCACACTGAAGTCACAGATGAGTTCAGAGGGAAAGACAAACCAGCCTCTAATCCTTTTGCTGATGCTGGGGATAAAGCTGAATATTAAAAAGGAACGCATCTGAAATTAAAGGTTAAAAGTTTCCAAGTATTCTGCACAAACACAGCAGCCACAAAACGCAGCATCCCGTGGCCTCCCTGCAGAGCCAGACTCCTCTGTTCAGCTGAGCTAAAGGAACCGAGCAGACCCTGCTTTTAACAGGTTGCTCTTACACCAAGTCTCCCAGCATTACATGCTGAAAATAGGCAGACATGACACAGGCGCATATAGATACATATAGATGTGTAATATATATTTTATATATAGACACATATATATAGACTCATATATATATACACACAGAGAGAAACAAAAATAAAAGCAGCATTGACAATGTGATAAGTGCAGCGTGTTGGCTGAAAACAGACTTAAAATTGCTGGCGGCTAAGTAAACGACTGTAAAGAAAAATCTATGCAATGCTACAGGCATACAGCAATAGACAGCACTTTCATTTGTGGCACATCCATTAGCTGAAGGCAACTGCCATGCACAAGTCTGTATATTCTGTGGGCAGCAGCGGCAGGGAGATGGGATGCTGGCCAAGTGTAAGAAAACAAAACAAGTCTATCTAATTTCCAAGGTAGCCCCCCTCGGAGGCTATTGCATTTACACTTCACACCTCTGGGTGCTACAATCTCTTCTCCTAAGGAAATTGAGGACGACAGCAAACAGAAGTGTGCTTGAAGTAGTCCCCACCAGCTTGTCAATGCTTCACTTGGATTAAGCAGTAAAAAACAAATAACAAACCCAATCATGCCTTTAATGTTCCATGAACGACCCTTTTACCTATCTCACAGCAAAAATCCTGGCAGCCGTGAGGCATGCGAACTCAAGGAGAAATATCAAGGATGAAGGAGAGTCAAGGGATGACCTCACCTGTCTAACTCAAGACAGGATCCACAGCATCCCTCTTCACAATCTCTCCATTAGTTGCTGCACTGGAAATTACACTAAAGCTATCCAATACCCTCCATTTTCACCTTTTTTATTACAACGAGAAGAGCCAGGAAGTCACGAGAGCACCCACTCTTTAATCTTACCAGTCAATAAGTGTAAAAATAAGAAACTGAGGTAAGAAATGCCAAGAGCAGCAAGGCTGAGGTGCAAGAGCTCTGCAAACCGCTGGTGGCCAGCTCACCCAGAGGGTCCTCAGGCACCCAGCTGAGCACAAACCCAGCCCAGCCCCATCACGCTCAGACTTGCTTTGAAAACCAATGGCCTCCCACCTAAAAACTGCTCAGGAAACAGGACTATTTACCTTCTTTTAAAGAAAAAATTAAGAATGAAGAAAAACTCTTCAAGCTGTAGAAACAAGGAATCTCAGAGTCTCCAGATCGTTTAGACGTAAAAGGCTTTTTGCTGTCCAACCTCAGTTATCCTCACTACAGTTCAAGCCCCCCTCTTCTTGTGCTAATCCCAGGAGAGGCAGGAAACAGTCTGCTATTTTCTTCCTCCATTCCTCTTTTTCACGTTCAAAGAGCATGTGAGGCCTCTCTCTTGTCTTTCTTCTTCACCCCTTCTCCCACTGATCCTCATCTCTAAGACTGCTGTGAGCCACACCAGTTCTGAAGAACGTGGATAACTTCATGTCCTTCCTATGTTATTCCTACACCCCAGCACAGTATCTGCCAGCAGCATAAGGCAGTCAATGGCCACTCAGTCCAAAAACCCATTGCAGCCTTATCTCATTTCCTGCAGAATGGCATCTACACCAGTGATTCCCCATTTTATAGTTTATTCACGGGCCTTTGCACTCATCTTTTCCAAATTATAGCCTGTTGTAGACTATTTCTCAAGGTTATTTTGAATTTTTATCTCCAAATACCTGCAGATCCACTAAACCTGTTCTTGAGACACAAAAATGCTATTTTGGGACTTCAGTCAACACTGGACAGGCTCTGGATTGCTTCCTCAGTAACTCCCTAGCGAACTGTAAGGAGATATCAACAGCCACTCCACTTTTTCAGTAGTTACAGTGTAGATGGAAATAACATTTTATTACATCACTTATGCAAATATGATGTGGAAAAGGGAATGAACAGTCATAGCTGGCTTTTCAGTGTTACAGCACTGTAATACTTCACACTGGTTTCATTAGGCTGAGATTTGCCTTGCCTAAAGGCAAAATAGGGATAGAGAAAATAAGTCCTACTCCATCAGAAGAAACTTGTAATAATGCCTGAAATTCTTATACGGGAGGCAAGACAAACGCAGCAGTGAAGGCTGACGAATAATATTGCAGTCAAGATTGAAAGTAAGAGGCCATTTTGCACAAGAGCAGTAAGTGTTTAATATCTCTGTTACTTCTTTCATCCATAACACCAACAGATTAACGAGGTTTCTTTGGCTGTGCGATTTCTTTGGAGTTTTGATCTTGGAAATAATTATCCTAAATATTTCATAAGTGCCTTTTAAAGTTTTCTGCGTTTTTTTAATAAAGCAAAAAGAATCGCTAGCTGCTCTCAGATTGCAGCAGGATAATGAAGGTGCACGGATAATCAATAATCATTTTCAGTTCATTATTCAGCACATTTTGGGCTGGTGTTATTTCTTCCCCTCTACCATTCTACATCCCCCATACAGAGTGATGTAGCATTTTTAAACCATCAGATCTTACTGCTTTTGCAAATCATCCTTAATGCTAACCACAACATGGAACCCTCAGCTTCTAATAATGCCTACATAATTTATAGGTTTCCAGGGTGTTTTCAGCGAAGCAGATTGCAAGCTGAGGCAGAGGAGGCCAAACTGAACTACATGCCAGACTGGTGGAGTTTCTTCTTTGGACTGAGTACCAAATCGATGGATAATTCCTGTTAGACACAGCTCAAACTTTTAAAGAAGTCTAAAAAAGGGTCAAGAAGGGTTTCTGCTTCAAGTCACCCTCAACAGTTCCCAGCTCAAGGGCCATGGGACAGGTAAGTCCTGGCTCCTCCCTGGGGAGTCGTCATGGGGCTGGGGCTGCTGATGGGGCCAGGCTCTTCCCTTTGCTCCAGACCCAGCTGCCGCACTGGGGTCACCGCTGCGCCTCTATAAAACTTGAGACCTCTTCAGGTTTTTCCTGGACCTGGGGTAATGTCTTCCAGGAAGAAGAGACACCACTGCATTGCTATGGGGGACTGAACAGAGTCACGGCAGTTCTGACCAAGGACAGAAACATTTCCATGTACTGATAGAAGAGGAGACACCATTCAGTCACGTGAAGATTAAATCAGGAGCCTTCTGGAAGTAGGAGAAAGTCCTCCCCAGAGGAGGCTTCTGCCTTCCTAGCAGAGAATACACATTTGCAAAATAACTGAGGCTGAAGTGGTTTTAAAGCCCTAGAATTGGGCAGCTTTTCCTAAGAACTACACAATATTGGTTCATCTAACTATTAAGACCCAGGACTGGCCCAAGCAGCCTAAACCCAATGCTAGTTATTTTTCCATTACGCATCCAGGAGGGATATACATCCCGGCACATTTCCCAGTGTTCATATAATGACAAAGACAATTCCTGGTGCCAGTCCTCCCTCTAACAGCGTGGTGACTCATCGCTGGAGTGCTACTGGCTGCCAACTTTTTCCTATGCTACTGCCCAGTCATCCCCAGGGGTGACAAGCCCAGAACCAGTGCCATCATCCTGGAAGCTGCTGTGACCGTTGTGCTTGGTGAGATGAAAAGCCCTGAAGCAAGGTGAAGGCGTGAAGCTCCATTTTTACTTCTCCGGATCAGGTTAAATAGCCCATTTTCAGCTGCGGGGATGTTTCGCATGCTTCTTCCAAACCAGGAGCGATGGCCATTGCAGGCAATGAGAGACCCCAGGGACACTATCATGTACTATAACCTCTATAGGTTGTATCTATACCTTCAATGCAAGCAAACACGAGAAATGAAATTTAAAAAGCATCTACAACAGATACCTGCAAAGCATTTAAAGTGCTATTAAAAAAAACCCGAAACCACACACACATTTGGTTTCACCTCGTTTGGGTTTTTTTTTCCTTTTTCAATCACCTCTTCAATTCCTTCTCTGAATGTACCAACCACCTTCTCAACAGCCCTGATAGTTCGCCACCACAGCCATCCATCTTCTGATGTCCCACAACACAGAGAAACCTTCACAAACCTCGAGGCAAAGGACACCTGCAGTAAAGTTAATCATAATAAAACACCCAGGTGCCGAGACAGAATTGGACTAGAGGCAGCTGATTACACCGCAGAGAGTGACATTGTCACTCCCAGGAGGGAAACCAGCTGCACCTTTGTATATTTAACTTCTGTACAAGCTTTTGTGAACATGAAGTACGACGTTTTTCTACCCAACACTTACAAACCCTTCTCTAGATCAAACTCGGGGCCAGCTGTATAGTCTTCCATTTCTTCAGTTTTCTTGACATGCAATTCAATTACCATTTCCAGGATTCTGCAGACTTGTGAAGCAAAATGTGATATAATAGGGAAGGAAAATGGCACCATGAAAGGAATGTGAGCACCTCCAGCCAGCCTGGACACTCTCAGTTGGAAACTCGCAAGTCCCATCAGGGCTGGCAGTGAAAAAAATAGTACTAAGTGATGAGTTTGCCACAAGCCAAGGAAAGGAGCAGCAGCTAAGGAGATAAATGGGCAGGGACACCTGGCCTAGTGGGAGGTGTCCCTGCCCGTGGCAGGCCGGATGGAACTAGGTAATCTTTAAGGTCCCTTCCAACCTAAACTATTCTATGATTCTTTGAAATGCAGGTACTGGCAAGAAAAGAGGAAACAACGCTATTTGAGTGAGTCACCCAACCTGAGTAAGCACATGCGGAGCAGTATGGGTGCTCCACATCTACAAGAGCGGTAGTGCCTGGCTGTTGCCCAGCTGTACCCCTTGCAGCCATCTCGCAGTGCTCTATAGATGCATTAAAGCTCTGCCCTGGCCTCAGGAGCTAGGGCAACTGCCATTATCCCTCATTTGCTGGTAAATTGAGGTACAGAGAGAAGAGTGATCTGGCCCAACATCCAAGAGAGAATTAGCAACAAAGCAGATTCAGGAGTTTCTGAGTCCAACTTTTGCTAGAAAATCGTATATTCTTTTTATTAGAGGAGGTAGCAGGGGAGCTCAATTAAATTAAGTTTCCCTGATAACAAGCCCAATTCTGCAAGAATAAAATGCAGAATGAATTTTTTTCTGATTACCAACTTCCTTTGGTGCAGTCAGTAGTTTCTGCAGAAAATAAAATAATTCCTACAAATTATCACAGTTAATAAATTTCTCCAAGAACCCAGAGGTTCACTGTGCACACCCCACCCCACCTCCCCCAGCATGCAGGCATGTCATTTTCCTGCAGAAAAGCACCTAGAAGCTTTAAGAACTTTTTGTTTTGCTTAAGTTTGGGTAGATCCAGATTCCCCTGATGCAGTAACTTGAATGAAGACCCAGGCAGCCTGCCATAGCGTGTGGCTTCATGACACTTGGGATAAGCATGGCCACAACCAAAAGCTCACCCCTCCTTCTTCTACAAGGGCTACAAATCTGCTGACTCTTTCTACAAATGACAAGGAAAGAAGCAAGTCAAGACCAGAAGACGCTCAAACCGTGACTTAGAGCAGTTTCCTCAAAACCCTGTGCAACTAATTCTTGCTGTGGATAACATTATCAGATGTAATTAAATTGTGTTCTGAACTCAACAGTGGCATTAATAACTTGGGGATCACAAAAAACCCTAATTTTTCAGCTGTTAAATTCACACGACAAAACTATGACGCAATTCCTTTGGCCTTTTATTATGACCCGTATTGCTGTTGAATCCCTCCCGTAGCCTCTCCCCACAGCCACTGGTTTCAAAAAGCCACGATCTGGCTTCACGCGGATTCCTCTCCAGGAAACAATTTTCTTTCCTACAGAGAATTTCTGGATATAATAAAGCATTCACCAGCCCTAGACCGCATATTGTGGTTTCAGCCCAACAAGGCAAGCAGGGAGCTCTCCCAAGGGTGGACTTCTCATGTTCCTTGAGGACTTGTATGGAATTCCGTGTGGTTTTATCCCTCAAAGTAAATTGGATTTCAACTGTCTTCTCCAACTAAAAATTAAACCTCGTAAGTCAATGTGTCCTACAACAAGGTCATTCTGTGCACATGCAGCAAAAGAAAGCAATTTAATGAGGATCAAAACAAAACAAACAAAATCTGTTTCCTGACCTCCAAGGCCCTTTCAAACAAACCTTTTTCCCTCTCTTCCCCACCAAACACCCAAATTGTATCTGGAATCTAAAACCCACTTTTTTAAAGTGTCCTTTGTAAGAAAGCATTACAAAAGCAAGTCCACAAAGGCTTATAGCACAAAAATCTCCTTTTCATTAGGTGCACTATAGGATGGAAACCTTGTTCCAGTCTGCCAACAGCTGAGGAAGCAAAGCACAGAGCAGAAAGTGTCAAACCATCAGGTCAGATTTCTGGGATAGCTCTGAAGGCCCTGACCGAGTGGTGCTGTTTCCTGTCCTGGCTTTACAATTCTCACACCAGTCTGGTCCGTTGTTTTACACCTTGAGAGTTTCTCCATCCTCACTGTTGCAGATTCCTGTGTCAGCTATCAGATGGCAGGAGTGTCGCACAGCCTTTGCAAGAGCCACACATGCCCTTCTTTAAAGGGCATTACAGCTGTATTTATATCTGACATAAATCTGCTTTGTAAACAGTGACCTGATTCAGGATCTGGACTTTCTTAGATGGCAACATCAAAAGCACACGCGTATGCTGGCCCCTAACGGACAACACCAGACCTGCCTGACCACGACAGGAGATGCTACTCACCGTACTCACCTTGCCTGCCGACAAGCATCTAAAAGCCTAAGAGACTGGCAGGTGGAAAGTGAAAAATCACCAAAAGCTGGCGGTTTTGGCATATCCAGGAAGCATAACAGTGTCTTGCACGTAGAGGAGCCAGAGGCCTTGAACATTTCAACTTTGGTCACAGTGTGGCATGAAGAAAAGGACAATTGTTCTGAGTGATAAAAGTTACCTGCATTTTACAGGTAATTCATGTGTCTGAGGGACATTTAAGTTTGGATAGTTTAGTCCAAAATTCACTGCAAATCCTGGTTCACAGTCAAACCAGAAATCAGTAGCTGAACTGAAAAATAATATCCAAGTTCTCACTCCAGGCACCAGACCCTGTTTTCTCATCTCATTTCTATTTTTCTATTTGCTGCCAATTCAAAATGCTATGACAAAAAAAAGTCAGCCCATTAGACTTGTTCTTAGATGTCTTAAGCTCTTAAATGAAGTTGGTATTATCAACAGAGCCCATAAACTGCTGCTGAAGTACATAAAGGAAGCAGTCATGACATAGCCCCAATTTAATCTGTATCAGGTCGCTAGAGTCAAAGAAGTGTTTTTCAAAATGTTAATTAATTTTTAAAAGAAAGGATTAAAGGAGGTTTTCAATTAATAGAATACTTTAAGGTGACAAGCTAGAGAGGATTGTCCATTTTATTAATATAGCAATTTAACAGCTATTCAACATCCAATAACTTCTCATTAAAAGTCAACCCTCCCCTTTTTCCAGCAGATTAGCCACCCATGTGTCAGACACAATACAGCTTCATTAGCCTAGAAGTTCAATTTCTGCTTTTCCACAGATTTGCTTTTATTTTTCTTGTATCAGTAAGCTAAAGTCCTGAACAACAGTAAAGTCCAGAAATCAACAACACAAATAGCGTATTAGTCTTTCAGGAGCCCTGGAGGGTATTTGATGTAGCGTTCCCCAGCGATGCCAGCTGCAACGGCACATACTGCCAGCTGCCGCAAGAGCCAGGTAGGAAACCCCTGGGTCTACCCACACAATGCTGCCCAAACGCACAATGCAAAGACCTTTTCCACCCAAGGACCACCCAGTAGCACCTCATAGCCTGCCCAGAACTGGAAGGTGTCTTTGAAAAGAGGATATCTAGCAATTTCTGATTTTACCAGGAGGTTCCCACTACAACTACAACCTTGAGTGTTCAGATTAAGCATGGTCTTGACGTATGTAACGCGCAAGTAGACACGCTGTTCTGGGTGGTCATTTTAAGCAGCAAGGATACCATCAACCTGCACTGAGGCTCCACAGACCTCGTAGAGAGGCCACCTGATGTGAGATAACTGCTGCAGGTCAGAGCTTGGGCAGCACAGCAGGGACAAGTCCTGGGATAGGGCACCAGCAACAAGCAGTCCTCAACGCCTCTGAAGAAACATATACCTAGATGTCTTACGAACGCAGAAAGGAGACAATTAGCAGAGAAAAGCTCCTGTCAGGGCAACCCTAAAATAAGTAAATATAACCAGTAAAACCCTATGGCTCCAGTAGAAAGCCTGAGCACTACCGAGCGGAGAGGCAGGCGCCGCACAAGAGCAGCACAGCAGCAGCCCCTTGCTCGGTGCCTGGCCTCATTACGGCGACCTAAGACCTCTGCGCAGAAGGACTCTATCTGCATGGATTTCGCTGAAGGATCAGAGCTCTAGGAAGTCCATATAAAAGATAACAGAAACTGAAAGAGGTTACAACTAAGGCTAATACCACCCAAAAGCTAAAGCAAACAAAAACATTCCAGTCTATCAGCTTTATCTGCAAAGACTATTCAAGCTACTCTTAAGACCGTAACCGCCACATGCGCTGGCTTTAATAAAAAGGGATACCTTTCCCCCAGCTCCTGCTGCTGCAATTTTAAGGAACAAATCCAGACATCAGCAGAAGGGGAAGTTCAGGATATATACAGCACTGGTTTCCAAGAGAATATTTATCATGTCACACAAGACCAACATTTTTAGCCAACTTGGCAGAAAATAGACAAGCTGCAAAGCTACCCTAAAAATACCAGTCTTGGTAATTGCAAAAAAGAAAAGCAAAGCATAAGCGATGACAGCACTAAGAATCCATACTTTTAGCAACACTGTGCTAACAATTTTTTTTAATCACATACATCAGTTCTAAAAGATAGTCTCATTTGCTCAGAGGCACAATATATGTGTTTAGTTTTATGTCATGCAATTAAGGTACAAGTCAAGCTCATGCCAGACCAATGCCTTATGGCTTCATCTGTGTGATTTACTAAAGTATTTATGCTTCACCTCTCTTCAACACTGTACTATAAAGTTTCCAAATTTCGGAATTCAACTGCAAGCGGGGCATCAAGCCATGACGGGATGAAGAAATTCGGGAGAGAGTTTAGGAAAAAGAAAAAAAAACCAAACAGAAATTAAGATAAATTGCCATCATGCATCAACTCCATGGTCCATCTCATCCGGTGTGGTGCCTGAGGGCTGCACAATGGGTGCTTCAAAGGATGCCCGTAACTCGCACAAGCCATCAGCTGTATCGCACCTGCCCGCACAGGAAGCCTCTCCAAACCCCCACCTATGAGAGGCAGGGTTATGTCTCAGCATAACACGCGATATAAAGCTCCATTTCCTACCAGAAGTAGGAATGCTATCTGAGGGATGGCAAGGCAGCTAGAATGAAATGGAATCACAACATTATTACTTGGAAATTGAAGAACTTCAGTCCGGAGGGCAGACCACCGGCTCGCCCAGACTCACAGCTCCACTGGGGTCCATGTGACTGCGGCAGCCCATGTCAGAGAAGCTGCCCAATGTCTCTGATCTCTGCTGCAGACAAATCCTTGCAAAAACAAGTAAGGAGGAGCAGGAAAAGGTAATCTGAAATTGTGTTTCTTGGGAAGGTGTGAAGTTAACAAAGTAAGAGGTCCTAAACAGTCTCCTAGTTCCTTTTCCCCTGAAGATGAGCACTACATACCATAGCCTGTCTGCCCTGCTGATGTCTTCCACTCATTCATCAATTATACAGACAAAAGACCAGAGGAGAGAAACTGACAAAAAAAAAAAAAAAAAAAGANAAAAAAAAAAAAAAAAAAAAGGAATAGATGGCATCAACAATTATGTAAACCCAAGAGCTTATCCTCTCTGTTCTACCAAAATACAAGCTTTTGCCAAGAACCAGCTACCCTTCCTTCCTCAGGACAGCACTACTCAGCTGACATATTTAATAAAATTGATAAAGATCAAAAGCCTCCAAAAGCTAGTAAAAAGCTTAACAATTCAGCCCTAGGTTAGAGGTAGAGAGGTGACAGACTGGCTCCACACAGGAGCCACACGCAAGTGAGATGCTTCCCTGGCCACACGCCGGTGACAATGGTTCTTCACAAAGCACGGGCCAGAACGCAGACCAGCTCCTGCTCCTGCAATGAGTCACTGCAGGGCTTGCAGGAGTCAACAGTGGTAAAAGAAAACTTATTTTTGTCACTAAAATCAGCAAGGGTGACTCACAAGAGGCTCGGGGAGCCTCGTTGATGAGTTTCGTTGTTATGCAGTCACTTTTCACCCTTAATTTTCAAAAATACCCGAGTGACAATAACGACAATAGAGCATAATAGCCATAATTAGCTAACATGAGAGAAAACTTCCAATTCCAAACTAGCCAGAATTGCTGCTTCTAAACATGCATCAGAGATGAGTGATGCAGCCCCTCCCTGTTGATCACTGACATTAGAAGAGAAAAAAAAATCTAAGAGGCCTGGCCATTATTTTCTGCAAATTCAGCAACAGGATCCCAATAGCCCCGTCAGGAGAAAGAACAGCAGCACCGTTCAAAGCACTGGCTTTGAGGATGATTTACTGCTAAACACATTAGAAGCATCTCCCACTTACAAAATAAATAGGTCTAACTGTATCAAAACCAAGCAAATCATTGCCCTCTCAAGCACAGGTTAATGCATTGTTTTCCAGCAGGGCTGAAGAAGAAAAAAGGACAAGGCAAGCTTCGAAAATAACTTGCCACCTAACTGATGGCTCTATATGTACATTTTGGAGTGTCTTCTATTTCACACAACTGAAAACACTCCCTTGAAATGACTGAAAGCATCAGCAACACTGAGAAGCCAATGTGAAACTTGCTCTGTTGACTTGGTCAATATGAAGAGCAATGCAGAAAAGCAGACTTGTTAAGCTGGCGGTCAAATTTAGGACAACCATTACTGCTTCTCAAAGCACCAAAGTTGGCTGGAATCTTTATTTAGGACTAAAGTCCAGTAGCTTTCCTCTTAACAGGGATAACATGGAAACTATTCTCCTTGTGCAGTTTATTTTGAGCTGAAAATATTTTCCAGTTTCATGCTGACAGACAGGATTGTAACTACACCGTGTAACAGAATAATGAGCAAATTTTCAAAGCCTGTCACAGGGGAAAGTAGAAAGCTACGTTTTCCTCTTTACGGTATTTGTTCCTGCAAGAGTTTTTGCACTTTCAAAACAAGGCACACAAGGACCCAAATAAACAAATAAACAGAGCACAGCTATCTATGCCATCTATCATCCCAGGCAAAATGAGATAATCAGATTAGCCAAACAGTTATAAATTTACCATATCTGAAAGGAGAAGGAAGTAATTTTCTCATATTCCTCTCCCTGGCAATCACTTGCAAGATTTTCAAAACAACAGTATCAGCCTCCCAAATACTTCCCAGTACTGAGCTCCTCTGGGATTTAGGGATGAATTCCTTCAGCCTCTCTGGAAGCCCTGGGTTAGCTCGTTACATTTATTGGAGAAAATGGTTTGCTAAGACGACTTGGTAAAAGCATGCATTAATATCTCTAGTTTTATCCACACCTCCGGTGATGTTCTCAAAGACCATTCTTGTGAATGGCTACAGAAACCCTCCTGGGAGAGGCTCTTCCACTCTCTTCACCCAAGCCAACATGCGTTGGGTGCAGCCCAAGGTGAGATTACATGGACAAAAGGGAGGATTTTCTATGTTCCTCTAGAATCTTCCAACACGAGTGGCCCAGCACCTCTTACTTCAGAAGTGTTGCTAGACGAAGGGCAACAAGAGCACCAAGGAAGAAAGCTAACGAGCACAAGTAGGTTTTAAAGGTCCCACACGGAAGAACCGAGTGAACTGCAAAGCGCAGTATTTGCACCAAAGGCAGCCATCTCTGAAATCCCACCATCATCCCTTATTTATGGTTTGAGGCGCCAATGCTTAAGTTATCATTTAAAGTCCTACTCTAAGTGGAAGGGGAGTAGTTAACTAAATGCATTTATACCTTTAGAGTTCAGTTCTTATATACCCAAAGATACTTAGAATATTTGCCATCTTTGGAAGAAGCTCCCTAAACCAGCATGGCAGATGAGCACGCACAAAGTTATGGTAACAGCAAGTACAGCCCCCTTAAAGTTCTTCAGCCGTGTAAGTGATTGACAGGATTTCCAGATTAAAACCCTTGTTCAACACTGAACCATCAGCCAGACAATATCACCTGGTCGGTTTTGGGGTTTTTGCAAATGGCAAGTTGCTAGTTTGCCAGAACACAAGGTGCCTCATTTTACCCCCTAAGACACCACTAATCCTGTATGCCAAGCTAAAATATCTCTGCTGCCCAGCCTGGTGTTCTCAGTGTTGAGAAATACTGGAAAACAGAGTGCTTTGATTCATACGAGGGACAGCTGACAGAAACGTTAGCAGTTTTTATTTTAAAATATATGTAGCTTTGTGTACAGACCTAGGAACGCTCCCAGTTTCCTTAGATATTTTAGCACATACCAGTTCTTCAAAAAAAGGTGACGGAGACCAAACTTTCATTCGACAGAAGTGTCCTTCTCAGGGTCAGCCACAGAAGCCCCCCTTCTCCTCCACTCCCCAAACCAACAGTGCTGTCCCTAGGACCACTCCTAGTGTGCATCACACACCAAGGTCCATCCTCAAGCCTGCCTGGCAGTGTCAGCTTCTGCTGTTTTTTGGCTTAATCTTCTCAACTCCAGGGAAAGGCGTCTCTTGGATTGCCATTTCTGTAACTGGTACCCCTAGCTAATGTCAAACACCCTCTACCCCTTTCCTGTAGCACGATTCAGGCACAAAATTAGCACACGCTAAGCAATACGGCGACCGACTGCACTGCACTCATGAAGGTTACTACACACCACCCAAACCCATGACATTTCCATAGAAACCACAGTGGGAAAGAGAAAAGCCTCAAAAAGCTGACAAAATAAAACACACATGGTGAAATAAGTAACTCTGGTGGGAAAAAGATACATGTGCAAGAGCCTCCTCAGTTCTCCAGCGGCTCGGACATTCAGAGCTAACACGGTTAACACCAAACTGACACCAACAAAACTTTTTTCAGTCCCTCAGGCTGTCCTTCATACTTTCCCAGTGGAGATATTTCAGAGGACTAAGATTTTAGGCAATATAAGCAACTTTCTTCCCTGTTACTTACAGGAGTGCTCGTTAGCGTCACTAAACACAAAGGAATTTTCTTAAATTTTTCTTAGATTGTGTAAAGCCTTCCTGAACTACTTTTTCTTTATTTGCAGGATCAATTAAGCAAATGAATACCTGACTGTGTAAGAGAAGCAATTGAATCTTTTGGTCAAACAAACCTCTGTGCAGAGAAAGAACACCTAACGAAAAACCACATTACTGCCAATGGCACAAATTTTTAGCTATAAGCTAGTAAGCCAGTCCCAGCAAAAAAAAAGAGCTTAAATACACACTTGCCTACTTCAGAGAAGTGTTTTTATGTGACAATGAAAAAGAGAGAGAAAAAGAAGAAAAAAAAAAAAAACACCCAACAGTCAAGAACACGAAGCAATGGCTTTTAAATAATTTGTGATGCTCTGCTCTTCTTCTGGAAAACCAGTCATATTCCAGTGCTTGGCAGAAGCATTCCGGCTCTACTGGGAGACACGCAAACATGCATGGAAGGAGGTTGTTTGTTACAAACTGAATCATTCGGTGAGATGCCTGATGCATCTCCAAACACTTCCCAGATAGAGGAATAACATCCACAGCTTGCCCGGTGCTAAGATCAATCGACTACGCACTACAGTACCTTTTTACAAAAGCCAGAAATAAAAGCCAAGCCAAATTCCAGGCAAATCTGGACACGAACACTTTTCCAAAAGGTCAGAGACGTTTGGTTCAGGCTCATTAGCTCAAAGAATAACAAATTTTAGTGTGACTGTCACTGGGACCGTACAGAAATTCCCACGACAAACACCATCTTTGCACAATAAAAAGCAAGCTTGCTTACCGTGGCATAACACGAAGCTGCCTGCAGTACTTAAAGAGAAGCTGCTCTCCTCAAACAGCCCACCTCAAATTAACATCGCTTGCTCCCGGCGCACATGCACTCAAATCATGTGCGAGTTACGCCGAGCAGCTCACGCCACTGAATCTTTGCTGTTCCCTCTGCTCAGCTTATACAAGTCTACTAATCGCGCCAGTCGTCGAGTGGGGAGCTACACGAGCAAGAATGCGATGTGTGCATCTTGCTCTCCTATTATGGTCGTGATGCTATGAGCTGATTGCCCCCGTTTTTCTCTTCGGTAAGCCAAAGCTTTACCACTAGCATCTTTCATACATAGCACATGACTTAAGGAAAAAAAAAAAAAAACAACCCACGATTGCCTTTTGGGTCTTGAAAAATACTTTAGTTTGACAGATGTGTTTTTTTCTGGAACTACTTTCTAAATATATACCCTACCTACCACTTCATCAAAATCAGAGCTAAAGACACTAACAAGTCAATACATTAAACGGTTTATCTTGTTAGAGGTTTTACAGCTACTTAATAATGAGTTCTGGTAACTGCTGCCTGTATATGTTTATTATTTTAAGAGAGTCTTTGGGAAAAAAAAAAAAGATCTGTGTAATAGCATAACCTTTCCTTTCAGCTGCATAAAAATGCCATGTTCCAATCAATATCATCATTAGCAAGAAACTAAAAAAAGATCGGCAGAAGCTATAAAATTACAGTAAATTACATTCTGAGAACAGCTTTACTGCCATCATATTTTATAGAAATCCTATTTAAAATTCCCATGTGGAAAAAAATTAGGTATACACAAAGAAGCAAATCTGGACAGGAGATAGAGCAAATGTTGTGTTCTCTGACAAGCAGGATAATAAAAGCAGAATGGCAGACTACAATCTGACCTTTAAGGGTCAGTCACATTTTCCATGTACTGTTAAATATCTCTTGCAAAGGCGGGAGGAGGGGGGAATCAATTCATAAAAAGCCTGGTCAGTGTTTACATGAAGTAACCAGTGGGAAATTATTATTTTACAAATCAGAGTAAGTCTCCCATTACTTTTCTGGACAAGACGACAGTTTAGCGTCACTCTGCTGCTATTTTGGCATTTAAAGGTTTCACAGATCTCACAGAGCTTAAGTCTCTGAAAACATGCACTTCCATCGCACAAAATAACATGCATTCCTCCCTCTCCAAGTTGAGAGGCACTGAAGGGCACAACAGCTGAGTTCACAGAGCACGAGAAGAGCGTAAGCATTTCTTTAGCCAATAAAAACAAAATTCAAAACAAAGCTACAAATATAAACTCAACCTGGACCGTGAGCCTGCTGCTTAGGGAACAAGCTGTTTGCCCTTTAGCTTTGCTTACCTTCCCAAACAAAAACTCATTAAAAGATGCTGACACGAGGAATCAAGGTTGCTGCCACCTTATTACCTGGACTGAAGAGCCATAGTCTTACAGCCCAGAGCCCCCACTCTTTCATCATCTCCAACCAGTAAGGAATCTGACATTTATTAAGATTATCTAGCCATTAGAATTGCACATTAAACAAAAACAAACAGGTCCAAAATTTAGATAAACTTACTAAAACTTTTTTTTAAAAAAAAAAAAAAAAAAAAGGACCAAACCCCACTGCTTTTTCTGCTTGCTCCTTTCCCAAAAGCTTGCAACATCTGCAGGAACTGCCTCACCAAGTATATCCCAGGGCGTACTTACTATTTATTCCCAGGCAAATCTCAAACCACCAGCCTTTGCCAGAGCAGGCTGAAAACACAACCCTGCAGCCACCCACCTGTGGGCTGCGTTCCCGGGAGGGAACAACACCGCGCAGGGCAGCAAGCGAACACCGAGGCTGCGGTTCCTGCGCAAGGCACCGGCCACCAGCCACCCTCCTCTACAAAAGCTGCTTATCTCACCTACGGCAAAGATCTCCTTCATTCGGCTCTTCTGGACTGAGGCTACTTTCCATCAGACTTGGGAAGATGAGAGGAAAGGAGACACAGAGGCACAGTTAGAAGTAGAAGTAATAAGGATGCCGGAAACGAAATCCAAATGAAGATACAGGCTTTAAGGAATCCACCTCTATTAATCTCAGTCTGAGGGCATAATAAAAATGTTTCTATTCTAATGATGATCTTTGATGAAAAAACTCAGTATTTGGTACAAGAAAAAAAATAACTGAACAAGCAAACAGTATTTCCATTTATTTCCATTTCCTTAGCTATGCCAGGTAAAACTACCTCCACTGCATTTTCCACACACAATTCAAAAATCACAAGTGTCCCTAACGTAAATACAAAAGAGGGATTTGAGACACTGTAGCCAGGGGATGCTCCCCAAGCAGAGCAAATACAACAATAATGTTACCCTCTTTGAAAAGTTGGGGGTTTAGGGTTGGTTTTTTCCAGGGACTTTTGTTCAATGGTACGCTTTTTCCTTTTTACCTTTCTGCCAGCTTCTCTAGAAGAAAACAAAACAAGCCACTGTGACTAATCTGTAGCTTTGCCAGCTGACAAAAACCACTGCATTACCACACCACGTTTAAAATAAAAAGAAAATTACAATTTATCTTTGGGGGAGGGGACAGTGTGAAGCACGCACTGGTCCTCCGCCTTCCCCCTCATCCCTGAGGCATTGCCCAGCACTGACATCCTTAACGACGTGGGGCTGGCGCTGCTCCCTCCACTTCGGGGAAGCCTGTACAGTACGGGGATGCACAGCGACCGGGCAGAAAAGCCACGTTCAGGCAGAGAGAGAGAGAACTGCCTCTCTGCGATACAGGAACCGCTGCGAGAAGTTGCCATGGAGAAAAGGGAACTGCTGAAGTGTCTTGAGGTACACGGTGCCGAGAGACGTTACAGCAAAGCCAGAGGGAATACAGAAGCAAATGGATTTAAGTGCTCCGACAAACCTGAAGCTTCCAGACAAGAAATTACCAGTAATTACTAATAATATAATTTTCATGCAGCACTCATCAGCATGAACCAGTTCTGTCCTCACAACAAAGAGGAACAACAAAAGGCACAAACAGTTACCAAATTAGCTTATTAAGATCTCTGGGATTTTTTTGAACCTTCATAACCATCGAAATTGGTCTGAATGCACAAACATGATTACAATAAAAAGGCCCAGATATCTTCTGGACACGGCAGCATCACATACATCATTGTACTGCAGAAAGCACGCACCAAGGAAGCTCTTTCAAGGGAACGAGAGCCGCTCCCCCGAAGTCACTATCCATCCTGCAACACTTCTTTGCGGGAAGAACTGCTGTACAGGAGGAATTTAGGAAGCTGTTACTGCAAACGCTCTCTTCTTTAAAAGAGCACAGACTTACCAAATGGCAGAGGTATAGGTAAGCAGACTGTCCAGACCACAGCTCACAAACACAAAAAATAAAAAAACCTGCAGCACAGTTAAGAGGTGCTAACTGAGACCTCAAAGGCTGCAGCTAATATTCCTTGTGTCTCTGTCCCTATTTCCCATCAAAACACAGCCCCATAGGGCAGAAAGCCCAGCCACGATCAGATACTCACTTCGTTAAGATCCAGCCACAGAAAACACTGCCTACGGACCAAAGCAGCTTCATCTGTCCAGCAGGACCCGCAGGTATCAAAAATTTAACCTAATCTAACTCTAGGCTAAAAAGCTCACCAGGCCACTACTGATGGCCCGGGGGAGAAGATGCAGTCATTTCGCCAGCAAGGTGAAGCAAGTCCTGAAGAGCACAGAGGCGCAGTGGGACAGAGGAGAGCTTCGCCCAGCTCCGCAGAGCCCTTGGCACTGCCTCTCGCTGGGAGATGGGGCACCAGGAGGGGAGAGGAGCCCTTTGGAGGCCACTGTCCCCAGCCGGCAGGAGCAGCGGCCAGACCAGGACACAGCTCATTCCAGAGACATTTTTAGCACGAAGAAGGAAAGCGTGCGCTAGCTATCCTGTATTCCTGCATTCACTCAGTTTCCAGAATTTCAAACTCTATAATGATATGGTTCCTGGAAGAGCACTTCTAACCGAATTAGAGGACATCTCATGAGCACGCCCTTGGCAGGAAGAAGACCATGATGTGGAAAGACTCCTGATTGCATGATCCAGGCCCTCCGTAATTTAGTTATGTGCCCCTTTTAGCAGAGGTGACAGGCAGGTGCTTTAAAAGCAGCTTGCTCCTAAGTTTGTGTTTTGTGGTTGGTTTTTTTTTTTTTCCTATTTGTTTCGGGGTTGGGGTTTTTTTGGCTTTGTTTCCCTGCCCCCTTATTTAAGTAGTAAAATTAATTGCTGTTCTGTCTCCTTTATCAATATTGGTTGTGCTGCTGATAAAGCCCTTGCACCAGAGCAACTCAATTAACGATGAAGCATGGACTCAGTTTTCTTTTGAGCAGGGAGGACAGAAACACTAAGAAGTTTCACCCTATACTAACCAGGTTTGGCATTGCCCAGACACACTTGCTTAAGGAATTTTTATGCAGTGGAAGAAAAGATTTTCCGCAGCGACAAATACTTTATACAGTTGTCCAAACTAAAACACCCATTTGACAGTAGATTCAGCCCATCCTTGGATTCATTCATGCTCAGAAACATGCCCTTAAAAGGAGAGTTAGTTGTTCTTTTGCATTAAGCAAAGCTGTGTTAAAATGTTTGTTTCCAATGGAACAGGGAGACAGACATCGGGAGGAAGCAAGCTGTGTCTGAAGAGCAGAATTTCTGGCAGATGGGTCAAGAGCAGCAGCTGTGTTCACAGAAAACACATGCATCTTTACATACTCAGGGCTGCCATTTGGAAAACATCACAAGAGACAGTTTATGGCAAGGGGAAAAGGGACGACTTTTGACAACAGGTGTCAGGATATGGCTCTCCTAAACCTTTCCAGTGGGTGTTGCAGATGGATGTCTCATTGGGCAGAGAAAAGGTCAACACTAATAATGAAGCTGGACTGGTTCATGACAGTACCAGAAACACCACGCAGAAATGCGTATCTGTACTGCAGTGTGATCACCGCTGCATGACAACAGCCCTCACCTGCCCTAGTCCAACCTGAGCCACTGCTGTTCCCAACCAGGCTTCAATTCCCTTGGCACCACTGCAGTCCCATACTGCACTCCTTGCGCACATCAGGAGCACATTTCTCCCACAAAGACGGTAGAATTTACCTCCGCAAGGGATGTGAAAGGGGAGAACAAAAAAAGTGATGTGTTTTGGCCTATGTCTTTGGCAGGTACCCAGCCCAGGGATGAGTAAATACAACTGAACCTGAGCACCCAGAGCGCAACAAGACTGAAAAAGTCTGTGCTTAATATACCCGCGACCAGGTTTTACAGTGCTCATTACACACCACTTTCTGCAGCAGAGTCGAAAAGCAGCTCCACAGATTCTCTGCAAGTCAGACAGGCAAGCTCAGTAAAGGCAAAGGGCTGCTGCTGGATTTACTAAACTGTGTCACGGAAAGAGCTACAGATGCCTTATCATCACTGTTACAGAGATAACGTATGTGTGTTAGCCGCCTCCTGGAAATGCAGCTAAAGGTACTTTTATACTTATTCTAGATTAAAACCAGTGTATCCAATCTTTTATGCTCACAGAAGTTTCAGGCACCCAGCAGAAAATGAGAGCATCAACATCACCACCACGTATTTTGAATTGTCCTGGCCTCAGCAGGCTCTCTCTTTCAAGACGTTTTAAGTGGATAATTTTCCCCAGGTAGGGCCAGGGAGACCCAGGAATTGTTACAAGCAGAACAAGTAATGAGTTTACCAAATCCCTTTTGTCAGTTACACTTAAAATGCTGCCCTAAACACACTACATGGTAACAGTAATTAAATAAGCAACAACAGTGTACTCCCAGGATCTTTCCATTGAATGACTGGGAAGCACTTAAACTCTTTGCCAAGCAACCGTGTAGGTACAGCTTTGCTCTCTTTCCTCCTGGTGAGGACGGGGAGGCAGCACTCCATTTTCAGAGGAGCACTCCGTATGTTAACAAGCAGTCTTGTTTTCTCCCCTATAGCTCAGGGACACAGAGGAAGATGAAGTGTGATGTGAACATCTGGTTGAGCAAACACATGCAGGAGGGCTGCAATAAGAGGAGGAAGAGTATTAGAAATAATCGTGTCAAAGGTGGAGCCAGTCCTCCTAGCCTTTGGCAAGTCCTGAAAATCAACCCGTTGTAAAGACGAAAGCAGGGCAGCAGCAGGTTAACTCAGCCAGCAACACTGATTATAAAGGAAAATAAATAATTGTTCTATTGCAGGTACCCACGGCATCATTTCAAAAGATTACCCTACTGAAAGCACCTCTTCAGCCTGTTAAGATCAACAGGAGATCAAGAGAAGGAGATCACTGCCAAGTGCTGGGCTGAACTTAATTCTGCAAGGCAAGTCCCGTAACAGAAACACACTCTTACCCTCACCAGGGCCAACAACAGAAGAGCTGACAAGCAGGACAAGCTGTTTGCTTCATCACATATTCAATAGGGTCATCTCTTCTGAATTGTTATTCTGAGGACTTGGTCCTTCAACTATTTGGTATTTATGCACGTTGTTCATCTGAGCGCACATCAAACTTGTAAGCATTCACAAGTCTTCAGATAAGACTTGCTCTATTCATAAAGAGCAGAGCTCAAACAGAGAAAGACCCCAGCGTTAGTCAGAGCTCTTCAGAGAAGGGAAATTAGATAGCAGGGACAGCGAGAAAGCCTGAGCAAATGTGTAACATATTTAAATATGATATTGACGTTTCTTCAAAGCCTCACTGGGGTTTCTATGGCTTAGTGGGGGTTTCTTTAGGGGTTTTTTTTTTGGGTTTGGGTGGCATTTGTTTGTGGGTTTTTTTGAACGTTGCAGTTGCAAAGGTAAGATTCGGACCAAAAATGATCAAACAGCTGTTATTGTCACAGTGGGAGAGGAAGAGGACAAAGGCAGAATACCATGTAATTAATATCCAAGTTTACTGTGGAAAAACAAGAAAGTATGGCTAAAAGGAGGCAAAAAGTCAAACTAGAGCAAATCCCACACAACACCCCCCCTCACACACACACACACATCCCCCACCCAGACGGTTTAGATACTTAACATATGGTCACAAGAGACAGGTTGCCCAGAACAAAAGTACACACAGATGAGAAGGGACTCGTGCAGCACGCGACGTGCTCGTGCTGAGGAGGAATGCCCATTGCGCTCTGCGCTGCTACGTGCTCAGAGAGAAACGTGAAGGGGTTCACGCTTCCCTGATACCTGGTCCTGGCTGAAGCCTGGAAAACACATAGCTTCTGCTGATAAATCCTGTAATAAATTAATGGAACTTCTCATCGTAGAAAAAAGCCATACCCACTGGAAACCACACTTCATGAGCACAGTAACTAATAATGACAATAACAACTCAACCATTTATTTTATATCTTCTTAATTCCTTTCCTCATTAGATTAATTATAAACCAGCATTTTTCTTCTTCTGTTAAGATTCCCTCCCCCTGCCCCATAAGTAGCATATTGTATGATTACTCCATTGCTGTGTCAAGGATTCCCCCCACATGCAGTACAAGAACAAATTTATCAGTTTGAGCCCCAAATCTGTGAACACACCTGTGGACAGACAGCTTTCCTGAACCCCAGGCTACAAAAAAGGTAGGTAGCACAGTCCTGTTTCGTGCTGCTTTGGCAACCCCCCACTCCTCCTTTTACACAAAACAAACCAATCCACATACAGTGTTATATTGCTCCACAGACACTTTTCTTCCAAAAGCATCCACTCTCAACTGCTGTATATGGACACAATAACCTCTCTCCAGGCTAGAAACTGCGTAAAAGAGTTACAGGTTGAAGAACACGCAGAAACAGCAAAATACAACTAGCATTTCTGACACTATTGTGCTGGTGAGTCATCAATTAATTCTTGTTTGTCAGCTCCTATAAAGAAAAAGATCTTCAAAGGCAGCTGAGTCCAACAGACCCTTGACTGAGACAGCAGCCAGGCTTCAGCCCAGATGCCCAGAGCCAGAAATGCCTTTTTCCCCCTTTAACTGTTAGCTGCCAACAAAACCAGGAAGGGATCAGAGAGGAACTTCAAGTGACAACATCCTTCCCTCCAGCCTCTCTCCCGACTCCGAACCCCACGACAAGACACTCGGTACACAATCCTCAGGAGCATTTCAGCCAAGCCCGACTCTGCCACTCAGTTCTGTCCCTCCCCATCACAAAAACCCCAGGTTTAGCTTATGTCCCTTGCAGAGGGCTCCCTGGCAGAGTTTTAATCCAGGTTCAACAAATGACCTTTAGTCGCTCAGCCAGAAGCCCTTCGCCACAGGTGGCAGGTCTAACAGATGCCCAGACCCCAAGTACCAACAGCAGCAGATCAAAAAAGCACCGTCGCACCCGGCACGGAACAAGGGAGGCAATACAAAACGCAGTTTGCTTCATGCTGAGGCAGAAGTGGTTCAGGGGATTTGTTTGCATAGTTTGCCCTTCATTAAAATCCTGTTGGCTGGGATGCAGAGGGGAAAATCAGGGATGTATTTGTATTTAATGGCAGGGACCACATAATAATTTGCAGTCTCTATACCCAAGCATCACGTATATCACTTGTATTGAACGCATGCTTTATTTCCTTTATTCTTACTTTGCAGTTTTTCTTTACCACGGTGACCCACTGTGTCCTTCCTATACTTCTGTTTTCTCCCCTGCCACGAGCTCTGTTTGAGCAAAGCTTTGCAGAACAGAAAAATCTGTCCCCTGCTGGAGCCAGCCAGATCAGGCTCTTTTCTCTAAAGGAAACAGCCTTTAAATATAATAGTAATCTTCCACAACTCACGAGCTAGGGAAGCTGGCGACCAACAATACCAAAAAGCCCAAGCCAGCGGGAACCAAGCATCAAGTTTCTTATCACTAAAAAGAGTTTCCACACACACCCCATTGCTTTGCAAATTTAGATCAGCTAAAAAAGAACCACTGCAAGGGGAATGGCGCTTGTTTGGTGGCTAAAATGGTGTCCTCCAAGTGGGATCAGAGGTAAAGCATTCAGAAGTCCCATTGAGAAAGTAGCAGCTTTTTCATGTTTCAGTGACTTAAAGCTTTTGGAAAGCAGCGCCTGAGTACATTGGTGATCCAGTATGCCATTGGAAAACTGTGTTTCTGGTCCTTAAAAGCTTGAGGCTCTATGAAAAATCAAGTTACAGGATAGGTTTGAGCAATAAAATGTCACACTGAGCAGCCTGAGTTTTTCTTTGCTAATTATCAAAAGCCAATGTTGGCAAGGAATATTACATGTTTATCCAATGGATTCAATAAAAGATTGCTCATTTGTGGACGTTTTAAAAGGGCAACCCCTTCTGCCTCACCTCTCTTTCACTGTTATATTTAAATACATTACTATTTCAACCCTCTAAAAGCGCAAGCAATTTATCTCTTCTTTAAAAATAAATAAGGTGGGGAATGTGATCATTTTCAGAAAGCAGTATCTAGAGAAACATTTTAATGTAGACACAAACATGTTTTAATACCCCAAAAGTATACGGAAGGTCAATCCAAAGACACAAGGGACTAGCAATTCTGGATGCCCAAACTGATACCTTATTTTCAAAGGAAGACAGTTTTTAAAAGATAAACCTACAACCACCTACTAATCTCCCAAAAAGCCAGAGAAGGAAACAGACTTCCATCACTTCCGAGAAATACTTCCTTCCATGTTTTTACAATAAAAAAAGATAATAATAATAATAATAATAGAGACAGAAGGAGACAGACAGACATCTGGGTTATGTTCTAAATGTAATTAGAAGCCTGACAACAGGACAGAATAATGTCAAACAAATTACAAGCAATGTGTTTTCATTCACAGGGTGACAAGTCAACAGGCAGTCAGTTAATTTTAAGACTGATTATGTACCAACTCCTTAAATAAAATAAACACACTCATGTACACGTAGAGCAACAGGGAGTCCAAACACACCATTGATTTCCCTTTGGGCAGGGCTGAAAATCTCAGTTGTATCTGAGAAATAACGAGCGTGAGTATTGTAGGGGGGGGTGGTTGGTTTGTTTTACAAGCAGCTGCCGCTCCTCTCTGGGTGCTCAAGCCAACACCACGCCTTGGACTCCAGTCTTGGAGCTGCTGAGCATCTTCAACAGCCGCTAAACACGAAGCATACGTATAGTGTATACATAAAATGACATTACAAAGTGCAACTCACACTCGCAACCCTGCCTGAGGCAACAGCCTCCAGGAGGAAAAGCTGTAGGATCCCAAACAAAGGTTTTTCGAGACCAGCCCCTTCACGCTGCATCAGACAACTCCTCTCCTGGGTTCCCCAGCTCTCAGATCCCACAGTGTGCAGACAGGGAAGAGCTTTGCCGTCTGAGCTTCGGTACACTTCCAGGGCTGACTGGCACATCCCCTTCCTACTCATGGGCTCTTTTTTGTGTGGGGTGGGGTTTTTTGGTCAGGTCTTTTTTTTTATTATTTGGGGTTTGGAGTTTTTTTGGTCAGGCTAGGGAGATGCAACCTCACTAGCAGAGGGGAACCCGCTGGCTGAGAACTGCACACTCCTAATCAAAGTAACTGTCAAACTGGGCAGTATTGGTAGAAGTGGTACTTCCCCCCTAAGTGAGATGTCTCTGCCAAAAAGCTTTTCGGAACACACCAAGCCCCAGAGACTTAAAGTGTTGCCTGTAACAGACTACAGACAGAACAGGAACAAAAAGCAGCCGCAAAAGACTCCACAATATTCTCCTCCCTGCACTTTAAGGTCCACTGGAGGACAGCTCTGCTGAGTGTAAGAGGGCATAAAGACAAATGACAGCAATCCCTGGGCGAACTGGGACGTGCTCTTGCAGGAAAGCGGCACCTCTCCTTCTCAAGTGATCTGCAGGCAGCTCCCGCCTGACAGCAGGTTTCCCCAGCGTGGAGTTGCATCCCTGCTCCCACAGACCCACATTCTGCTTCCCACACTGGCACCTAGAGGGACCACTTTATGCAAGGCTTCAACTTTCCACTTCCGAGGCAATTTTTAAATAAAAAAAATTAATCTACCAGGTAGCAGAGCGGGAAGATGTGCAGCCTGGGGAGACGGCAGTTGCAGAGGGCAGTGCTTCATTTTCTTGCAGCAGTAAGAACTACCTATCTGTTTGAATGATGGTGGCTTCACGGGAACACCAATGCAGAGCCAAAAGACGACAGCTATGATGTAAATAGAGGGGAAAAGCAAACAGACTCACTGCAAAGCGTTAAGGCAGCAATGGGACATGATGGTGGAGACGCCAGGCTGCAAGGAGAAACAATGCAGCAAGACAGAATGACAGATGAAAAAAGAAAGGTTACAAGAGCAGAACAGACTAGAAAGGCACTTATAGGATAATAATCCTTGCCTGTATTTCTAATTATATCCGTAATACTTAAAGCTGAAAGGATTCTAGAAGGCCAATTTACTTTTCGTCCTCTGTGCCATTTTCTGTTGGCGTTTGCCCCAAATGCCTGAAGACAAATGGTTGGTTTTAGTATCTGCTAACTTACGTGTGTAGCTGGGGTGAACCACTCCCCAGGAACTCTGCAAGGGACAGAGCTGAACTGGCTAAAATTCCCCCCCTCCCCAAGCAGGGACAAGCTGGGCAGCCCCCATCCAACACCCACCCGCCTGCAAGTCTGCCAGTGGAAATGCAAATCCAGCAACACCACTGCAGTGACTCTAGGCACCTTCTGTTGAAAATTTTAACAAACCAGAAAACCGTGGAACAGCACCAGAGTGCAAGTTAGACATCGCCTCTGAATCCTTTGAATAAATAAACATACACGCAATTTAGGATGGACTACGCTGAAGGCTGGTGAGACTGGCTGGAATGATGACAAGCCAACAGAACCATGCCTGGGCAGGAGCAGACGTGGAAAGGGCAGGAGTCATCTTGTTAAATTTCTCTGGACTCTTCAGGTAGTTCTTTAGAGTTTTGTGTTAACCAATTAATACATCTAGAAGATTACAGCTGTGAACAACTTCATTTAAATTAGATCTCTGAAGCATGAACTGGTCCAAACTACTCAAATTTGACACAACGAGGAAATAATAGGTATTAGATTAACCAAGCAAAGATACATCAATTTTAATTGTAGAGCTATTCAGAGTAGAGTACTCTGGAGAGGAAAAAATACTTAGCCTATCTCCTTGGGAGTAGTAGTGCTTAGGTTTAATCTGGAGTGTTGTCACTCTGCAGAGATGTAGTGCTCTGAGAATTTTAATGCCATAGGCTAGACTTCCAAGAAGTCAAACCAAATTTCAGAACACCAAAGCCTGTAACAAACAGTCAGTCAGGACGAACACCATAACTGGAAGCATTTTAAGTTTGGAAATACACAAACATAATGAAAACTGCAGCAGCACTACCAGTGCACTCTGAGAATTAATGTTGCCATCTGAAGGGAAGGGGAACGTCTCAGCACTTGCTATCTGCTGCATGATTCAAGAGCCTGGCACGTTCGCTGACACCTGAATCTCCCTGCTAATTAGTGTCTTCTACCCAGAAACGGGGGGAAGGGAAAGACTTTTGGAAAAGAAAAATTACACCAGAGATGTTGTTATAACAGTTCAGAATATTTCCAGTAATGCTTCAGATGCTGCAGCGAGAGATCTTACCCAACAGCTTTTGGAATCAAGGCGGTAATATTTATCATCATCACCTTCCCCAGCTCAGTATGCTGAAAGCACCCAGAGAAAAAACACACAGCCTTGGAATAGTTAAGTGTGTGGTTCTGGCTTTTTTTTTTTTTTTTTCTATAAATTACTGACAATTGAGTCAATCCAAAAAAACCAGTCTACAAACACAGCCTTTGTAAACCATGCTAGACCCTGTCCCACAGCAAAAGACAAACATGCTTTTGCAAGAGGACAAAACTGCTCCAATATGTTGAGCAGACATTCTTGAGATTTCTAAAGTTATCTTTCTGAGTGTCAACTGAAGAGGCTGAACCCCAGACTCAGCATGAACAACAAGGCCCAAGACTCAAGACACCCCACAATGCAAGACATGCAAGCCACCACCCTTCCAGCCTGACTGCACTGGGAGGTTTGGTACGCCAAGAACAAGCCTATTCTTTGGAAGGGCTCTTTCAACTGCTTGTTTTCTTATCCAAAAGCTTATGAGCAAAGGGCCTCGTTGCTCTCTAGAAACAGCCACGAGTCAGAGCCCAAACTGAGGACAAGAGAGAGTCAGCTTGACATGCGTGTGAAAAGTGGCCAGAGGCAGCAGACGGCGCTGCTGAGGGGACCCCAAAGCAATCAGCCGCCATGAAAAGCATCAGTACTACCATGTTGCACCTGCAATTATTTTAAGCAATCAGATTTAGAAAAACACTAATAAGTGAGGTTCATTCCTCCTTTCTCCTAACAGTACAACTTGTACTTAACCTTCCTGTCACTAAAGAAATATTCCATTTAAGAAAGCAGCACAGTATCAATTTAACAACCGAGCAAACAATACCTTCACGTTGCTATGCCTGTTAACCTCTGATTTACAACTACATTTTTGTCAGTTGGTTGCTGGTGTTTTTTTCTTTTTTTTTTTTTTTTAAATTGAAATGCTTATATCCTGAAGGGTAACAAAGTTCACTCTATTAAATTAACATCTGCTATAAATAATGCACTACCGGAGAGTCAAAGAACATCTACAAAGCACTAAAAACAGGTGACTGAGCATTAAACGGTCTTTCTCTGAATAACTTAAAAGATAAAAAGATAACAAACATCTGAAAAATAAGCTCCTTTGTTGCACACATTTTTGGTATAAGAATAGTCAGCTCCAAATAACTTGCTTTGTGGTTGCTGTCAAGGAGGACATGAACAAGGCGGCGCAGGCTCTGCTCCGTGCTGCAGGAACAGCTGACATGGAAAGTGGAGGCTTCCAGGGACAGACAATTTGTTGACCCCATGTGTAAATTATTACACTGACAGATCTCCCAAAGCAATTTTCATTAATAAGACATTTCCAAGACCATCCTTTCTCCTTCCCTAGCCCCAGAGGAAGTTTTACACAAGGCTCCTGGAAACCAATCCTGCCCTCTTATTTAAAAAAAAAAAAAAAAAAAAAGAAGATGGAAGAATTGAGTTCAGCAATTTCATATGCCATATATATATGGGTAACAGGAGAAAACAGCCAGCCTGCCAATGGGAGCGGTACATGCTCGGTGATAAGGTTGTATTTTTTTTATTTACGTGAATCCACTGAGCTCACTGCTGTAATATTCAAGTACCTGTTGTCACTTCTGCACCATTTTAAAAAGGTAAAGGAAAAAAAGGCATGAATTATCTTCTAAAACAAGCACCTTTTTTTGCGCTGAAGTCTTCAGTGAAGAAATATAAAACACAATTGCAACAAGAGCTTCAGACTGCTGCTTTAGACTCTAATGGCTTCAAAACAGTAATTAAGGCTTCTTCCTGATTTCATAACTATGCCATAATGCATTTATCAAAAGCACATTACCACAATGGACGCATTCACTCTTTCTGCAATATTTCGACAGCTCCCTTTGGACACTATCAGTAAATAAAATCTTATGTGGTCCAATTAAAGAAAGCATAAATCCAAATCATTTCTCTGTGGCTATCTTGTTCTGAATGCACTGCTCTGTCAAATTCTTAAACGGAAAATGGATAAGTGTTTTGAATACAGTAAAACACTTCCTCCGGGATGCCGAGTCTTTCTTAAGAGCCACAGGAAGGAAGGAGAGGAGTGTTACTTGGGAGCTTTGTTTTTATCACAGAAGGAGGAGAGGTTTTGACAGCAGAGAGACTATTGTCAAGTGCATTTGGACTCACGTCAAGTCTCTGCCTTGACAAATTGGACTGGGAGTCCTTTCACAGTGCAAGTGCATGAGAGAACATAACATGCAATGCAGAGCCATTTCTCCACTTCAATGAAAACCAGACAGGAATTACAGAGCTCTCTTCCCCTTCCTCCTATCCAACTGCCTCCAACAGGCTGCAACAAGCACAGCACAGCAGTGCTCCGCAGGCACACGTTCACAGATGTGAGCGTCCTCCCACTACTCCCTTACCCACGCAAACCCCACTATTTTATTGTGGGGAATACAAATTGGAGCTGCCAGCTGAGCTCCAGGAGCAGCAGCACATGTGTGAAGCTCGCACTGTGTAATGACTGCTACCGAAATTGCAAATGCAAGTGGGTGAGTATTGGCACGAACCATGCACAGTGTAGCTAAAATTAGGACTAGCAATATGGAGAATCCATAATACTTCTTCACCTGGGTAGCTCAGTCCACTCGAGCCCAAACATGCTTTAACTGGAGGGAGGGTAAGTGGGGGAAGATGCAAAATACACATGACCATCCTCACCGTTTTTTTTACCCACCAAAAGCGGCTTTGCCTTAGCCATCCTGCAGCAACAGCTCAAAAATTTTGGGGCAGAGATAATTTGGAACACATTACCCTTTCTTTGAGCACATGAAAGACTATTTTAACCCAAACAGGTACTCTGTTCTAGCAATGACCCTCAATCTTTGCCATACTGTTTCTGCCATACACATCTCTTAACTCACCTCCCTCACATCTCTTACCTGCTACTGTGGGGAAAATTTGGCAGTTTGTTTAAATATAGGATTATTAGTACTAGGTCAGTATTCAAGGCAGAAGCAATAAAACCCACTTCACATAAGCGATGCAGGGTGCTTAGCATCCCTTACCAGTTAATGTGTTGTTTACTCCCTTGGTTTAGGTTTTACACTGATGAGTTCTGACTGCTCCTTAATACAGGGAGAGCTGTGGGCAGTAACCTTACCAGGACTCTTTACACCGTAATTGTGCCCCATGATTTTAGTATTCTTTGCAAAAAACAAAGAAATTCTCAAACAGTATCATAGAAAGGGGCAAAGGAGCCAGGCAGCATGCAAAGGAGCTCTTGGATTTTTGTCTCTGGGTTGCAGTGGGTGGGGTGGAAGATTTGTTGAGAAACCTTCTAGAAACCCTGGGGGTGAATGGAGAGTACTACTAGAACTGGCTACAGTAAATGAAAAACATTATTCAAATGCTGACATGTACTTCACCGAGCTGTTCTTTAAACTACATGGAAAGGAGCTGCACCAACCTCCATTTAAAGAAGAAAAAAGGAGGGGGGGGTGGGGGGAAGCTTAGGTACAGTATTATCCAGGGGCTGTTCCAGAGGCCTCTATCCAGAAACAGACTACCAAGTTTTCATTCAATAAGGTACTGCTACAACAAAATTACCTCCTAGGTGCTAATGGTCTCTTAGTTATAAACAACCTCTTTAAACAAGGAAAAAAAAGTGCTTATCAGGAAATTTGCTACACATTTCCTTCAATAAATCCTTCCTCCATTCAATGCCTCCCAACAGGAGCAGGTCTACCAACTATCATCACCAGTAATTCTCCCCCACCAGGGGGAAAGTAAAATAAAAAAATTCAGACCATAAAAATATCTCTTTTATCATAGGAGAAAGTTATTATGAGCCTTCATGCTGCCTGGCTGATGCCTGTGCACACTGATGGTTCCCTCTTTCTCCATTAATTGCCTGCAGAGGGAGAAAGGAATAAAGGATGTAAGACGCATCCAGAGACTCAAGGTAATCATTCTCATTTAGTTCTATTTATAGAAACAAGTATTTCATTTATTTGATTTTGTTTACACCAAGAAGAATTGGTCCAAAGGCTACTGGCAAAAGCTTCCCATTAGGGCAGCTGGGTAAGTTACCATCACACCGTGCCAGGTATTCCCCTTGTGAACCACCTACTCTTGGCATATGCCAGAAAAGGGAAGAGAAAAAGAGAAAAAAAAAAAAAAAAATTCCCCTCTAATTTCCCAGAGCTCCAGACAGTTTCTACCTGCTTGGTTTCCTCTCTGCCAGCTCCATGTCACTGCCAGCTCCAGATTTCTTGGCCAGTGCCCTACTCCAGAGAAATGTCTCTCTCTGGGACAGACAACTGCTTTCTAGTTGAGTCAGAGCAGAGGGACTGGCTGCAAAAACCCAGGAAGAGCTACCAGTGATGCCATGCAAGGAACACACCTAACAGGGTCCTACCCAGAGCTCAAAACTACTGAAAACACCCACAATTTCCAGACTTTCCCAGCCCAGCACACATGCCAGAGACAACAGAGGATGTGCCAGCTCTCCCTAGGACTACTCACACGTTCCAAGACCAGGTGGTGACAGAGTAGGACCAGCACATCACATACCTTGGTGCTGCACTTGCAGCAGGGCAAACACAGGGCATGCAAAGCCTCCCAGGTGTAAGACCCCACTGCCAGAAGAGCTCACCAGGCACGGTGGGGAGCCTGAGGGAACAGGCACTGCCCACCTCACCGTCCCCTTTGCAGGGCTTTTGCACCACACTCCTCAAAAGGGAATGCCAGGAGGTCACGGAGATCTGGAGGGAAGTGGCATGGACTGGTCAAATCAGTCTCCCCAGGGAACAGGGCAGCATCCCTCCTGGGGCTTGGCAAAGAGCTGCTAACGCAGGCAGCAAGATACATTTTCCTTAAGCAAAACCCAGCCAAGAGAGATGGGCAACTTTTGTCCTCCAAATGCATAAGCTTATTCCTCATAAAAAGTTTACATAGACTAAAGGAACTAACGCTAGTAAAGTTTTATCACTTCCTACACCCAGTCCTTAAGGGAGTCCCAGGAAAGCTCTGGGGGCAGCTGCAGCAAGAGCCTGGGATTGTGCTGCACTCCATCTGAAGGGGGGAAAAAGAATTCCTGCTGGCAATCAAAAGCATCAAACAGATATTCAGCCCTGAATCAGAAAAGAAAAAAAACCACAAAAAAACCCCTTCATCCATGCTTGTAAGCTGGTTACACCCTTAAGCTCTCCAGAGAAGTTTTACAGCTTGTAAAACCCTCATGATTCATTTGGAAAGAAACCACAGTCTGTGCTGCAGCCACAGAAGCATAGGGCTTCACGGGAAGGAAGGGATGCCTCAATAAACTGGACTTCGAGAGGATACATAAAGAGCACTAATACATTTCAGGTCCCAGCTACAAACACAAAAGAAGGAAAGACGAAGAATTTCTGCCCCATATCCACGAGACACTTTATGCAGAGAAAAGCACACCACTTTTTTTATAGAGAAATTTTCTTTTCAGCATGCACCACTTAGCTATCCATTATCAACCCAAAAACAACAGGGCACAGGAGACTAATGAACAGCATGAACAGGAAATACAAAGATGTGGAACAAGATTTAAAGCACAAATGGTTCAGACACTCTTGTATTTTACAGAAGGTCATTCACTGGGCCTTTATACTTCATTTATCAAATTATATCTGAATTGGTGCAGTCATCCTGATTCAAGAAACCATCACGCATCTTTTCCCTTCAAAAGGGGAAATAAATACTCTATCTGTAAAGCATTTTGCATCAGAGGATCTCCAAGTCCTTGCCCAGCACTTTGCCTCGTGAAACCACGCAGGCAGAGCGCTGCCTACCCTACAGACAGCCTTCGGAGGTGCAAAGGAGTTAAGTGCTTTGCCTGTAATGGCTCAGGCAGGACACAGCCAGATCTCAGATCTACACCTCCTCCCCCAAGATGCACCTGACTGAGCCAATTACCCATGTTGCTACCCTTAACAAGTGGGATTTTATAGCCTCTATTTTTCTAGTGCTTTCCTTGTCATCATAAACATCCCAGTGTTTGCTCACAAGTTGTTCCATTAAAAACAAATATGCTGCCACTCCACAGCAGTGGAATTTGCTGTAGAAAATCATCAGGAGAATAGCACTGTCTTGCCAGCCACCTGCACCACCTCTGCCTTTAACTCAAACCCAGAGGCATGTTACAATTACATTATTCCAACTAAATAAAATTATTTTCCCCTGTTCCAAGACATAAAACAACCACATTATTATGGCCATAGCCACTGTGATTTAATAATTTAAACAAAAGACACACACAATGATAGGAACATAGTAAGTAGCACAGCACTTCATTACAGCTGGAACGAGTATTTATGATCCCTGAAACTAAAGATGGTCTTGAAAATTATATGCCCAAATGCGTCACTTCAAAATTACAACTTAATCATATAATGTTCAGCACAGAGCTTTAAAAAACACTGATCATCTTTTGGTTTTTTTTCCAGAGTGAAGAAAGGCTCCCAGAGATAATAAATCATTTAATGCATCAGTGGAAGCAGCTTACTTACGAAACAGGATTTGCAATGCAAAAAGTGAATCATGAAGCATCACCTTCACACTTCACCCTTCCTCATGCATTGCTACTGAAGTCTGTCTCTCCAGCTCGCCCACTGCCTCCTACAGCAGGTCAGTGACAGGGACAGTCGCCCATTTCTCCATCATCCGTCTGTAGGAACCGGTTCATCGAGCTCTCCGAGCTATGCGAGGGACGAGCTGAAACGCAAGAGAGCCACCCAAGATCTGCAAGTGCTTTGAAAGCTCTAGACCATGCTGTACAGAGAAGTTAATCTAGTAAAAATGCTTTGGACACATAGCCACAGCCCAAATACAGTTCTTTGCCAAGACTGAGGACAATATGTTATTAACTAAAGTTTAATTATATCCACAAACATACATTTCTAACTGAGGCATACAACCATGTCTCTGTAGATTTGTTTGTTCTTCTAGCGGTCCCATTAAGAAATTAGTTGTGTGTTCACTTTCATAGCACAGAACACACACTTATCCGGTATTAAATTTGCTCTCGTTTTGTTTCCATAGGAGTTTTAGTGGTTCCATATTAATTAAATTATGTCAGAAACAGACAACACTTCACAAAGGACCCTCTAATCATTGGCTAATAAGGGTGGGCTGCAATACAGCATTTATGTAACATTGGTGAGATTATTATCAAAAGACAAAGCACAGTTTCAAAGAACAAGCTATTGTCTCCCCACCAATCAAGTGTGGAAATGAAGTAGATTTTAATTATTACATTCACAATTTCCAAAAAGTAACATTGCCTGTAGAGAGAAGATTCCGGCTATTTGTAATATATAGATGATGTATTTTTCTCTGAAGAGAAATTTAGCAGGAAGAATGAGTCAGCAGCAGACACCCAGCCAGGTCTCTACAGCCAACCAACAGCCACTGCAGGAGCTTCAGTGAGAAAACCTTCCCACTCTCGAAGACCCAAGTATAAGACAGTCACATGGAAAGGATGCCCGCTCTCCCCAAAACAACCCAGTAGCCCAACTGCCACAGAAGCAACGCAAGTAGCTCTGAATATTTTATCTCTTCCCACACTCCTTGAAGTGCATCAACCGTACATGCAAACGAAGCGCGTGCACTCCATTCTAATGGAAGAGGCAGAATTCAATTGACGACACCAATCTTTAAAAGTCAGTAGAGACTGCAAAAATGGCTCATTCGGGAAATTTTTTCTTTCTGAAAGCTTCCGTGCGCTATAATAAAGCAACTATTGCAAGCATTTATTTATTAATACAGAAAGATTTATTTATAAGAGATCTGCAATCAGCTTAACCTCTGAAAGTGTAGCTTGATGTAGCTTAGCCCCTGGCCAGAGTTTCTCATCTGCTTTTACGTCAGGAAGCTGCGTCCATTAGCTCATGGGTTAGTTGAGAATAGCCCAGGCAACACCTCGGCACTTGCTCACACACAAGGCTGTCAAAGTCAACAGGCAGCCTGCAGTCACCCAAGCTCCAATTCTACGCTGCCCTCCACTACAGCAGAGGGAGAGAGGCAGACTCTGCAGGCAAGGGAAGCTGGTAGATGGCCCAGCCAGGGCATGCACGATGGTGCTTGTGAAAAGAGCTAGAGAATTGTTACTTTTCCTTAAATTAGCAAGAATTATGAAAGGCGGCTAGCGCAAGGTGAGTTACCCAAATCCTGCTTTTCTGCAAGAGAAAGGCCACTGCCAGGTGACTGCAGCACAGAAGGTGCAACACCAGCACACCAACAGCTCTCTGCTGGACAGGGTACCTCCCAGAGCTATCGGCACCAGGAGGTTTGGCAACAATAAAGCTGCCTGATTTAAAGCAACTGGACTATTAAGTTAATATATTTATTCATGATACAGACTAGCTCATATTTAAAATAAAGGGAATGGCACAGGGAGCTATTTCAATTCATAAGAGGCAGGTAATAAGACAACACTATGAAGTGGGGAAGGGAAGTTTTTCCCCAATGGTTTAGCTACATTCTTCCATCATGACTTCACAAACCCTGAGGAGTCAATAAAAGCATGTTTTAGGTCTTCCCGGAAGCAGATCCATATACTGTCTCGACTCTGTCCATTACAAGAGACAAACCCCAATTAAAGCGTTGCCCAGTTCCCAAGTATCAGGATCCTAGTCCTCTTACAGCCATGGTGGTAACAGTAAGACTAAGTATAGCTGTGTAGAGAGATGGCAGGCACTGCACTGAACGTACCACGAAGTTAAACACAATCCTCACCGACACAGAACAAGCACAGGTCTAAAAGCAAGGGCAGTTTTTCCACCGGCAGCAGGCTGGGATCATGAAACTGCTTCCTGCTGTCCCACCTCCTGAACTTCCTGCCATCCTGTCCAGGGAACACGCCTTTGTCCCTGACCACAATGCGTAGAACACAGCCATCTGCCTAGACTACAAAAATCCCTCCAGCAACATCAGAACGCTGGGACAGCCCCTTTCCTCCAGGTTATTGGAAGTTCAGCTCTACAGAACAGTAGTGCTCTACCCACCATGACTTTGTGAAGGGACACCCTCCGTGCCCTGCTCCTTCTGGCTCCTCACAATGAAATCACTGGTACCAGGCCAAAACTGAGCATCCCTGTCCTCAGAACACAGGGCGGGAGGGAACTGCTCATCACCGCCTCTGACACCAAACAGCAAAATCAATTACAACTGATGACATTTTGCATATTAAGTATAGACATAAAAAAACCAAAAAAACCTTTGAGATATTATGTGGGAGCAGCAGAACACAACTCCAGGCAGCTGGATGATAAAAGAAAACTGATACGAGTGAAGGGAAGATGTGGGAGCAACAGAATACACGGCTCCGGCCATCTGGATGGTCAGGGAGGACGAATGTGAGATAAAGCAGAAAAAGTTGTTAGTCAAACTAAAAAAAGGATTTTGGACAGGCCAAAACAGGATGATTATGTTGTGTGTTTGAAAACGTGTGCAGGTCAGGCTGGAAAACCACCTGAAGGATGAGTGGACAGTGTGATTGTGACTGAAGACAGTCACAACAGTGAGAATGTTATAAAACACCCTGTTTGGCCTCATAGTCTGAACTCCTGATCTGTAAGCATGAAAACCAGCGTGTGTGGAAATAAATGAGAGCGCTTGCTTGCTTGCTTGCTGTCTTGCTTTCTTACTACTATCAAAGCTGAAGAAGGAGCCTGTCTATTTCTTTCATCACCACAATGTTAATGTTTGTCATTGCTGTACCTTCCTCAGACCCTCTTTCCTGAGCCCCAGGAAATGCTGCAGGGTGCTCAAAGCAATGGAGAGCACAGGACTTGAAACAAAAGAGAAATGGCTCAAGAAGTTTGCTCCACCTGCAGAGGAAACGGCCAGAAGGGAGAGGAAGTAGTATTTTAAAAGTTCACCCAAAAGAATGGCATCAAACAACTGCCTAAGAGACCTTACAGTCAAGAGTCAGCTACCAACCACTGCTATCACAAGAGATGCAATATTTCTGCTTGGGCTCAGGTGCTCCACTGCCTTATCCTGGAGTCTCACCTATAGGCAGGAGTGCTCTTGGGCACCCACCTCCACCATCCACACGACTGCCCCCTCTGCTGAACGTCTCCACAATCCACAAGGACACCCTTGGCCACTGCTGATGCAGCCATGAAAGGGACAAGAGCGCTGATATAATCCTTGAGAGGCAAGTACCTGTGGGGCAGAAACCTCCCAGGTGCTGGGGAGCCCCTAAGCCACTCAGGCAGGAGCATCCTTGCCCATATCCTCCGCTTCCATTTCACACAGTAGTTTCTCACCAGCACAGCTGCTGATTAAAGCTTGCACTGACATTTGAAAACTCAAAGGCAAATAAAAAAAGCCCTACACTTCTTAATCTGATTCATGCTTTTTTTAATGACTGGAGTTAGTATCATGTGGAAGGCATCTTTTGCAGGATACTACTTTGACCACTGCTGTTCATAAATATAAAAAGACTTGCTAATGCTCTGCTAAACTTCTCACAGAAGTATTTATATCAGCACCTCTCCATTTTTTTCCAACAATAATCTAATTCATGTGCCTCTTATCTTAGCTATGAAACAGCATGTTAAATCCAAGATCACAGCTCACTTAGATAAATGGAATTGGGCACATCCAGCGAGTCATTCCTGCTGTGACATTTCTACTATTGACAGAGTTATTTCCAGGCCCAGCGTGGGCAGGGAGATGGGAGGACTCGCACACTTCAGCACAGTCACTGCCCCTCACTGAGGACACACAGAACAGCCTGATTTTCAAAAGGGACTCTACCTGGGTCTAGTCACATGTTAATAAGCACTCTGGCAGCAATTCCCAGAAATAACCTTCAACAGTTACCTAGAAACATAATCCATCAAAATAAACCTCAAAAGAAATTTTTTTTAAAAGAACTTTTATTGGTAGATCACGTTCTAGCTATATACAGAAGAATTAGTAGACAAACTAGTCATTGATCAAGGGAATAGCTCAAATTAATTTCAAGGTTACTTTCTTAGACAGTTCTTTTATAAACATAAAGAGTGCTGTCAAAAAGTTTCCCTTTCCTCGGTCTTTGTTACTCTCCATGAACTCTTAAGAATATAGCTGAACCTTATGGGCCTCTATAGGACTTAAGAGCACCCAGTGGAACCTAAGCACTTAGTAGGTAATGAGCTGAAGTGAGCCTGTTGCTCTAGAGCTTAACAGTTAAATCATCCACAACAGATTAAAACTTCCAATCAAATAAACTGAAAGTTCTCCTCCGGTACTGAACAGTTGCCCTTTTCTCTAAGGCTCCATCCCCAAATTCCATTCCTATCTGACCAAGTATGGTATGTGCACCCTCCTCTTTTTTTTTAAAATAAACTCAACTGCTGGTATGATGCAGAATAGCACAGTCAAAGGATTTTATTTAGATACTGAGAGCACTCCTGATCTGCATCTTCATTTTCAACTCATCATTCTTCATAAACAAAATGGATCCACGAGAGAGAGAGCCAACACATCTGCTGGTTCATCTTTATCTCCACTCACAGCCAGCAAGCCCATGCACAGAGATTAACGCAAACCTGTACCGCAGGACATACTGCTCAGCGAGAACTGGTACTTTTTGGACAGTTTCCACTCGAAGCTGTAAAGCCGCAATGCAATCAGAAGTGGTCACAACCGTGCAGTCACACCCGTCAAAACACTTTTAGTGCTAGGGCTCAGCCGAGGTTATCTCACTGATAACCTATGTACACCCTGGGGACATTTGTGCAATGTGCACATCCACGCACTGATGTTTCAAAGGACATAAAACCAAAACTTGGCTGCAGCACGTAATTTCCCAGCACTGCCTCAGAGGCTGCGCGAGGCACGCTCCACTCAGCCTTCAGAAAAGAAGCTGGGCTGGATTTAGAGGGATGTATGTGCTCTATGTAAGTGCATACATAGCAGTGTCCTGCTGCCCATTAACAATGTTATGCCTTCCTGCAAATCGTACTGTCAGCCCAAAAAAACCCAGATCTGATCATTAAAGACAAGGCTTTCTATACCATATACCCCAGAAATTAATCATTCCTGTACCATGGACCTGGTACTCCACTAAGACCCATCACAACGTAGCCTACTTCTGGAAAATTAACTCTACAGGTCAGTCAAAAAGATATACAATTTAAGGATTTTCAAACATTCTCTTACTTGGAATCTCTTCAACCCCCCTCTCCAATAACCAAGCATTTATTGGATCTGGTATACACATTTAACTTATGCTGCTAATCAGTCTAGGTGGAGAGAGACGGTGGGGGCTCCACCTAGACTGGGTTTTCTTCAAATCTATGGAATTTTGCTTTTGGCCTCTAATCCTACTTCCGTAGGATTAGACCCTAAAGAGGTCCACCAACAGTGACACAGGAGAGCTTGAAATGGATGAAGGAAGACAAAACAAGGAAAGAGAATCTCAATGCAGCATAGATTCACCAAATAAGGGTATATTCTATGCAATAAAAAGAAGGTAACATCATCCTTATCTGCATTACATCAAATACCTTCTGCTTCCAAAAGTCCTTAAGGCTGCAGAGTTTTCAGTTACCTTTTCCTCCCCCCCCTACTTTCACTAACATTAATACTCTTCCTTACTAGTCTGCTGCTAGCTGCTGCATGGTCTCTCTGGATATCATGAATTAAATTCTTGGGTTTTCTAACTTTTTCCACAGTTAGAAGGACATTTATCAGGTTAAGCCCAGATTTCTTTCCCCGTCTTACCAACAGAGTTTTGGATGACTAATCAAAAGACTGAATATATTTTAAAGATCTAATTCTCCCTTCATTATTTATACTAGTCAATGTCACTTTGACACTATTCTGGCTTTCAACTGAAAAAAAAAAACTTTCTGACTTAAATTCCCTTAGAATGAACATGCTCTCACAAGCAGATGAGTGCTATTCGCTCCATCTTTCCCTCCCCAAGTTAGCTTCAGCTGTCACCAAAAACCACAGTAAGCATTTTCCTTCTTGGGAACTATGTGTTCTTGCAGTTATATTCAGTGGACCAGAAGAGTCTGGCATCAGAAAAAGAACTATCTGATTTCTTGGACTCACTGCAAGAGAACCTGTCTTGGCCAGATACAGTTATTACCACCACGAACCAAGAAATCAGTTAAATTAAAGATGCCCTAGGCAATGAATATTGGCTATACAAACAATGATCAAGCATTTACCGAGCAGAGATACAGCTTTGGGGTTTTAACTGCTCTTTAAAGTGTGTTTCTTCCTGTAGTTATAAATAACTGCAAGCAAAACTCTCACTTTGTAACTTAGCGTAAAGACTTTCAGAACTGCCATCCATTAATCGCTACCACTATTTTAGTAAATCGAAAGCAGGCAACAGCTCGAGAACCTTTCACGTTTGTCTCTCTTTTCAGTTTGTTCAGATCTGAAAGTACATTTCACCTTAATTCAGACTGAGCATTTAAGTCAAGGTCAAATTTACTATTTTTACCATGATTTGTATTGCCTTCTTTCACCTATATTCCCCTGTAATTTCTATGCCAAGTAATAAAGAGGGCAATATAGCCTGCAAAAGCAGCTGCAGCTTAGACCTTGAGATACTGAACCCAGGAGAGCCCCTATATGGCAGGGAAGAGAGAGCTGCCACGTTCAGATGTCTAATCCTTGCCTGACAACACTTTGACGTTGCAGAGAACATTGGGAAGCAGGGAGGAAAAAGAAAAAGACGAAACGGATACAAACAGTCTTCCTAAAAAAATCTGCCTAAGGCAAGAGTTTTCCACAGATCGTTTCTACCAGTTTCCACCTTTTGGCTCACCACATGCAAGCCCAATCCTCAGGCAGAGAAAACATCTCTGACAGCTTCCAAGCAAGTCAGGTCTCCACCCAGATCTGCCTCTGTTTTAAGTGTCCTTCTCTCACTTCATTAGTTGCCCCTTTCCATCACACTATTAAGGTATGGTAAGAGCAGCCCTGCAAGCACATGCCCTGTTCTCCCCTCCAGGAAGGGTCCTACCTCTACTTCACAGGAAGGACACCAATGGGAATTTTACTGAATGTCACAGTGAATTGCACAGCATCTGCTCTATGCTACGCTCAGGACAACCTTCTCTATAGAGCTTTTTCCATGAGGGGTTGTTCATCAGGTCTTATTTTTAAACAATCTGGGCCAAGTCATCCCTGCTGTAACTTTAATGACGTCAATGAGCTACAGCAGGGGTGAAATTGGGCCATTATTTTTTATGTCCATATGTCATGTGCCCATTAAAGAAAAAAAAAATGCAAAAGAAGATCAAGGAAGAAAAGAAGAGTTATTGAATCAAAAGACTATCCTGTGCAGATATTAACATCTACACGTGGAATGTTTCTCTTTTGTTCCTGCTGTACATTTATAAATATAACAGTTTATGGAAAAAGAAATACTTCTGTAGCATCAAGGTACAATACGAGTTCTGTAGTGACAAATTATATTCACATTTCGTATCCTGTTTTGATAAAAAAATAACTAAAAAATCTTTACTAGGAAAAGGCCTCTTCAAAACTCAAGAAAAGTAAGCGACACCGTTGCCAGTAACTGTTAGTTTCTTCACTGTAAGCCAATATTAATCATACTCTGCATACTACCACCCAGTAGTAAAGCCAAATGGGCCTTGTTCTAAGCTCATTTCTTAGTAAATCCACAATCACAGCCAGTAAGACCTACAACCAGAATTTCTCAACGCCATATTTAAAAGCACACTTAAAACTGACATTTAAGGACATGAGTAACCATATTCATATGAACATAGGTAAAATTACTCACCAATATGCCTTTAAAGCTAGACAGCAAGTTTTTCAGAAGTGTCCAAGAACAGCACCAGATCACAGGAGCCTGGAGTTCAGGGCCTTTACTTTGTATATAACTTTTCTTTCAAAGCTTAATAGAAGATTCCTTTGAAATTGTTGACCCTAATTCTCCAAGTCTCAGCTTTAGTCAAAGACTAAGTCTACTTTGTGAAGGCCTTTTTTCCCCAATTGTTTTCCCTTAGCATTAATGAGTTCTTTTTCCCACAATAAGCCAGAACAGTTTGGGGTTTTGGTTTTTTTATTTATTTTCCTCCCTCTTCCCTCCCCTAATTCCAGCACTGGAATCAAAATAACTTGAGATGGAAAACGTGTGACCTCCCAAGCCTTTATTTACAGTATCACAAACCACAAGGGAAGGATCTGTCCAAGTTTTCCAGCTGGAATGGGAACAGCAGGGAAAAATACACTCTCATTTTTGCAGCCGTGATATTTAACACATCACAGGGGAGAAGGATGGGGAGGAGGTACGAGAGTTTGAAGGGGGTAATGATGCCACAGAAATATCGGATGAAGCGGTCTCAGCCACATAGGTAGGTTCACGTGATTACATCCTATCGCCTCACAACTAAACAGAGCTTTGTACATACAAATGTAATTTCAAAACCAGGCTGACACATTTAATGGGGTTGCTCTTGACTTTTACATTATAAAAGACAATATAAAAACTTCTAGGATTTCACTTGAATTTATATTAGTGCTGTAATGACCTCTCTTTGTGCCACCATCCCCCAAATTACTACAACAAAGACATTGACAAAAACAAAAAGCCTAGAAGCAGTGGAATCTTCCTCAGATATTTAAACAGCACAGACAAACACAAATGAACAAGGTTTAGATCTATAGTAAGTTACTTGCAGCAGGAAACTGTCAGTTAGTTTGTGGTTACAACCACACCAGTGTCACAGCTCTTTCCTCCCAGTTACATACATATGTCCAAACAGTTCCTCATGTCTAGTGTTTCTATTGTAAAAGGAGGAAAACAACTGAAAGAAAAACTCACCACTAGAAATTCTGTAGTGCCAGACTAAAGAGGAGACTGTCTTTCTTGAAAAGGGATCCTTCGGTACCTTTCCAAATATTTACGTCCTAGACTGTCAGCTCTAACTCAGTTTACCTGTAACTACCTCCTGCCTTTATGAGACCCCACTCCACCTCCCTTACCTATTAGCAGATCCCCCTTCTCCCTGCCTGGCACTGTAACAAGCGCCACACTAACCCACAACCTTTACACACTGAGATAGGGGAATGCCACAATTGTACTGCTCTGTTACGCTGCCAAACAGGGTTCCTCTCCTTGCCAGTACAAAAGCAGTCATCGCTCAGCTCTCTGAAGTGTTATCGCCTTGATCTAAGTCACCGTAAAGTGTTTTGCAGTATAGTCTATGAAGGATCCAACACAAGATAAATTTCTCTACATTCAGTCAGTTTCCATAAACTACAAGCGGCACAATCCTCATTTAACCGGTCACACAGTAAGTCCCCAAGTAAGTATAGGGCACAGAAAAAGTAAAATTCAGCCCCAATTTGTGTCCACATAAAAGGGCACAGGGCTCTGGAAGGGGAAAAGCTTGTCACATTACACAGCCAGGGGTAGAAATGTACCTAAAAATCACAGTACAGCATGGCACAGGCACAAAGACAGGCGCTACGGCCAAGGCACTACGGGAGTACTAAAGGGCATCAGAAGGAAGCAGCTGCAAAGCAAACCTGCACTTCCTTTTGACGGGACACCATACATTCCTTTGGTGATGTGCACAAAGTGGTTAGAGTGGACATCACTTCCTCAGGGCACAAGACCTCTGTCCCCAGCCTGCCTCACATCTTCTCAGGCTAAGGCACTCTGTAATTCCACCTGCTTTCACACCTCTCCTACTTCCCCCTCTCCTATATACTAGCCTCCTGCCCAAGCCTCTGCCGCCTCTTACAGAGAGAAACACTCACCCCTCATCCCATCCAGGCTTCTGCAGTTGCAGGACCGACAGAAACGCAAAAAGGCAGTGCGGTGCCACTGGAGAGCTGGATGTGAAGATGCTGAAGGACAGAGCAGAAGGTACCTCCTCATTCTGCATCAACATCCTCCATCTCCCCTTATCACACTGCTTCCCCCACCGCCTTCTTGCCAAGGTCCCACAGCCATGCTTTGAACATCACAGGCACTTACCGCTTCCTACATGCACACATGCCCCTCAGATTCTGCTCTGCCTTTCTGCTTGCACCAGGGATTGAGGACACTTTCCTAGATTTTGAAATAATTCCATGCAATATATTCCCAGGTACGATTCGCAGAGGAACCTCCTGCTACCATTTTCACTCTGTCCAGTAGTTTGGATTCAAAGCCTCTGGGTTTGGAAAAACAAACGGCTGCACAGGGATGCTGGCAGAACAGAGGGGAAAATTACCCGGTGCCTACAGCATTTTCCTGGACATTGCTATTCAGCTCTTTGTTTCCACGAATGCTGCATTCCCTGACAAGGTTTAAAACCCATTTTGCTCCCTACATTCTTTCCCTGACAATCCACCAACATTACTTGCTCTCTAGTCACACAAGCCACATGGATTCATTTTGCTGTGAATACAATTCTGAAAGCAGTTTCCCCTCACCTGCCCAGGAAATTAACGACCTCTTGGGTGCCTCTCTTTACCCAGCCTCATCAGCCCTATTAAGTCCTTCAGGCAAGTGAAACGAGTAGAGCCACAGCCTCAGGGCAAAGCAAACCCTAAATATTGCTAAGGACTGCATTTCTTCTTTGCTCTTACCACTAATTCAGAGAAACACACTCTCCTCTACCGCAGCCTACAGGGGAGCACAGGGGGAGTGTGCGACCTAAAGGAAGGGAGGCAAAGCTCTTGGGGCAAAGGTGTTCTCCCTCAGCACAGTAGCACAAATCCACATGGCAATTAATGCCTCTACCAGCATAAACTCCTCTGTTAAAGCTGCTGACAGCAGCTTTCACCCCCCACCCCCCGAGACCTGTCTGCAGCTTCTTCAGAGACCTGCGGTGGGCAGAAGAGAAGCTGCCAGGCTCTCTCCCAAGGAAGTCAGGTATTCCGGAGGGACAAGCTGCAGCACTGCCAGCAGCCTACATGGACTGGCCCTTGGCTCTGCTAATCCTAAAGAGTGAGGCTTCAGGAAGGGAATCAACATGGGGAATGGCGATGAATTCATCGGGAGATCATTTCCTGACAGGAGATAATTAAGGAATTCAAGTCACTCATAGCTTTCAAGGATTTCTGGTAAAGATACTGCATACAGAGCTGGTGTTACTGCGGTTTCAGTGCGACTGCTGCAATCCTGAGGTGTAAATCCACAGAAACTGAAAACACATTTCAGTCTGATGAGTGAACAGTCTCAGATCCCAGCTCATTTATCCTTTCTCTGTTCTTCCCAGCAATTTGTTGCTCTTAAATCAAAAACCAGCAATTTTTGAGTTTTAGCATCCAGCAGCAAAAATACAAAGTTGTTCTACCACAGAACAACCACCGCAAGGAGAAACATTCGGTGATGCTAAGAGTTAAAAAACACCCTTTCTGACATAGGAAAAAAAAATGAATGTTAAGGAATGTACTGGAAGAAAATAATAACTACACAGTCAGTCTAAAGGCTGACACCCCACCTACTGAAAACTCACATTCAGCCGCTAATTTTGTGGGTAGATTTAACACTATTGATATACGCTTCTAGAATACACACAAAAGAGGCTTAGTGAGAGCTGGACACATACACAGAACTCACAAGCAACACTCCAAAGGTTACAGCATAAGGGAGTAGCAAGTACATATATTCATAAAAAACCATAAAATCTGTTATAATTTACTTGTTAAAAAACACTACAGGGTACTTGCTTCCCCATTTACACTCTTTACTGGGGAAGTTCTACATGTCAACCCTCCTGACGATGTAAAGCAAATTAAAAGTTCAGAGGGGGGGAAAAAAAGGTGGAAATTAACAACAATTTTACAGTAGTACCAGAGGCTGCACACTGTTTATTTCAATACACATGAAATGTAAGAAGGTTAAGATTTTTTTGGGGAAAGAGACCCACACAAGATTCCAGTATACACAAAATCTTTGTGTTAATTGCACATCCTTTGCAGCCATTCTCCCTTTTTATTTAAAATCTTTTAAATAAATAAATTAACAAGGATGCTAAGCAGAAAAAGGCATGGAGCCTGAGTTTTCTTTAAAAAGAGGTTTATTATTAATACACACATCTATGCAATTTAAGCCAACCACGTCCTGTGACTGCCAAGCCCTTCTCAAAGACAACTCATACAGCCATTCTTCCAGACTCCATTTTATCGCGTTTCCCCTGAGCATCTATTCAAGTGGAACCCAAGCTAAGGTTAATCCCTCTCTCACCAGCAGCGAGCTGGTATCCATCAGATTCGTTACCATTCTCCCTAGTAACATCTCAATGGTTTTTTTCTAATATAGAAGAAAAAGAACAGCCATCTAGCTGAAATGCCAGAACCTACCTTCTGCAAAAAATCTCTCTAGATGCTTCTGTATGCAGGAGGGAGTAAAAACAGCATTGCTGAAAAAGGATGTCACTGTTGGTCCACATGTGTCAACATCCTAGAGAAAGATAAAACACAGTTGCTTAACTGCCATGCCCATGGGAAATCAACAGCAAGAATAAAGCTGCATTATTTTCACAGTTATACCATGCTAATGGCTCCTATGCAAACAACATAAAGCTACAACATTTTATAATTGCACATCAGAGTTTCTCTGCAGACATCCCTCCGGTATGTCAGAAATTCAATACGTGATAGTAGGCGGCAATGAGCACCTCGGGGATTTAAAGTGCGTTCCAAGCCATGAGTCATCGTCATCTCTAACTCATGGAAATTTAAAAAAAAAAAAAAAAAGAGAGAGAGAGAAGAAAAAACACACGCACGCACGCCGCACTGACCATTCTCATGTGCTCTCTCTGTTCAACACTGTGACTTCCCCCTAAAGCATTTCCCTTTTAAATAGGCTGTTGAATTATTTCCATGAAGGGGACCTCATCACAGACAAAAACCATCACATCGTAGCGTTCTTCCAGATAGCTCCCCGGAAACTGGGCAGGATCCCACATCGGAGGGTGGAAACAGAGCCTTTACAAACCCCACAAGTCCTTCCACACCTGAGGAGGAGTGAGGAGACGGCACCTGGCATGGCTGCCGCAGAGCACGGCGCAGCCAGGCTCGAGGGATGGCAAAGGCAGGGGTGGTGAACCAGCAGTATCCAGGAGGACAGACCCAGCTCCCTTCCCACACAGCTCCGGAAACATCAACCCCAGGCAGCCCATTTACACTTCATTTTCCAGCCATCAGCTACCTGCTTTCCCCCAAGGCTGATTTTTGTCAGGAAAACTGAGGGCCAGAAGGAACTTGTAACCATTACCTGCTGAGCAGCTTACGTGGTTCGTTATTCCAAGCAGCCCATTGCCTTTCTAAGAGACTCCTTCAGGCAGAGTCTCATCATCATCTCCAACCACTAGAAGTGTTTTTAATGCTGCTTCTAAAGCATCTGGCTTGCACTTTAGGGCACACAAATATGCTCCTCCCTCCCAGCCATCACTCCCCTCTCTTCTTAGACATCCCCCAAGTATATTCAAGTTCCTTTAGGTCTTCTTTAATTTCCTGGCTTATCCTTGCTTTGTCTGTCCCTGCTGTCCTCCAAGCAACAGCCACAACAGAGCAACAGCTCTCGGTAGGCAGATGGAGAAGGGACAGCTAGAGCATTCGAAGCCTTTCCCCTAAAAGTGACCCACGGGCAGCCAGCACAGCTTCAGGAAGTCGACCGAGATCAGAAGATAGCTTGGCCATGCGTGCGGGGGAGGACAATGGGGCCTCAGCAGCTCCCACACACTCCTGAAAACCACACACTCAGATTAAAGCTGCCTTAACTCACTGAACTCCCCAGTAGCAGAAACATTCCTTTCCCCTCCAGGTCAGAAAGGGGCACAGTTGTCCTTCCCTGGAGAGCAGGAGCTGTGTTTTGCACCACAACATACAAATCTCAGTCCACATCCACAAAAGATCTGCATCTCCTCGACTGGGACCTGGATCCAAGCCTTAAGACCAGCACCCGTAACCAAAGGCTTACAAAACAAAGAAAGAAAACAAAACCAAAAAAACAGCAATATACTCTGTTCCCTGTACCAAAGAACCCAAAATGCTTCAAAAAAAACACGGATACCTTTAGCTGCAATACTCTGCCTCAATTAACAGGCAGATTTGTGTCTTACCAACAATTAAGAAAAAAGTAATTGCTCTTTACTCTTGTACCTTCTTGCACGGCAATTTAAAAAAAACAATAGTGCTTGCACAGGTCAGATTCATCCTGAAGGAAGAGCAAACAAATGTGAGTAACATTTCAGGACCATTAATCTCAGAGATCTCACCAAGAGCAAGCAGCCAGACAGCTTAAAAATATATTTAGTCCACAAATGCTTATTAACGTCACTTGCTGATTCAGAGCTGAGCCAGTCGCATGGAGCCCAAATGCCACTTCTGCTTTCCCAGCCTTGCTTTAAGAAAAAAAAAAAAAAAAAGTTGAAAGAGTTCGACAATAAGTTGCTCAACCCATCTCAACACCTTCTGCAACACAACTATGTCAATCTGTTTGGGCTGGAAACTACAGGTCCAGTCTGTCGACCTAAGGTTTACCAGTCTGATCCCAGTTTTAAAAACAAGGGATTCCCACATGCTAGGGATTCAGCTCTCCACCGTGGTCTCAAAGCAGCCACCACACATCTGCATCCTCATGCGCAGAGCACGGAGGAAACACTCCTGCCACACAACGGTATCACAACATCTGCTCAGCTTTGCCAGACACTTTGAGAGTCAAAAGCACCAAGTCTGAACAGCCAACCCCATCCAGCTGCCCAGGATGAGCTACACCTCGGTATCTCCAACACACGTACATAGATGTCTCACAGTAGATGTCTCACAGTTGTCTTACATACTCACTAGATCTACTACTTGCCATTCCTTGGTGTCACTCAAACATGATTGCAGTGCGCTGCAAAGCTGAATCTTAGTCGTCTTCTCTTGTATTGACTATCGCTCTTGTTCCCAATATTAATACAGTCAAGACCAGATCATAAAAAAAATGGACTCTGCAGGCTCACAACAAAATTAACAGTGCAAATCGTTACTACTTTTAAAATTACATCTTGAAATCAACTGAAGAAATGTATTTGGTGATTTGATAAGATATAAACCTGTGTCAAGAATTTGTGTGTGCAATTTGGGGCAGAATTAACCCACTAAATTCTTAAGGAATCCTTTAAGTAAACTTTTTTTTCATAAAGGGAAATTTACAGTGTTTCTTCCCCTACTGTTATACACAACGCGATGATTTAAAACCCTAAGGATTTTCTCTCTAAATCATCTATTCAAATCTGCATGATGGAAATATATTTAAATACAAGATTTTAATCATGCATCGCATTTGAACTTTTAAATGCTTTTCCAGGAAAGCAAGCGTCTCATTAGTCCTTTTAGCCATTCTACAACACTGATCTTCAAGTAAACAAGAATCCTCACATTACCTTTCTTTTTTAAAAGGATTAATTATATCTATATAGTTTTTAACCCAATATACAACTACTCTGATTGACCCTTATCACTTTTTAAATGTTATACAATAATTGACTCCTCTTCAAGGGCATCAGGATTTGTCAATATCAATTCCTCATCTGTTTTCACAAACTAGACAAGTTTCTACGGGCACTGAATACGCTAGACAACATCCTCCCAAAAGGAACATCTACCACAACCTACGCTTAAGTAAATAAATTTTACAAAATGGAGTCAGCCCAGAGCCCTGCTGCATTTCACTGGTTTTGCAGAGCAGCAGAGCGCAGTTCTCAGAATTAGCAGTGGCCTGGACCCAGTTTCAGAAAGAGTTTCAGTGTTCAGCTGACCCACTGTGGAGGCAATCTTGAAAGCCTCACTGGGTAGCTATGCAAACCTGGCAGTATAAAGACAAGACTTCCTCGATTCAAGAAAAATCAGTCTTCCTACCTACTTTATTTTGTTTTGGGGTTGGGGTTGGTTTTGGTTTGTTTTTTTTTTTGTAGATTGGAGGATGACAAAACTTCTTATTTTCAGTGACAGCAAGTCTAAAACAATTATTCCAAAGAGAAAGACAACATTCTCTACACACTTGCTAAGAGTACTGAAATCAAAAGTGATTAAAAGCAAAAACATTTCTGAACAACAGAAACTGAAAGTATTGCCTTTGGGAAAACAATAAACACCAGCATTTTCTCCACAGTAAACACTGAAAGCAACAGATAATTAATGTAGTCTAGGACATTATGACATATTTATAAAACTTGTTTTCTGGAATAATCATACACAATTCACCTTGACTGTATTCCCAAGTCATCACTTTTAAAAGTCACTGCAGTTTGCAGAGACCTGATGCTATTCTTAATTTACTTATTTTTAGGTGTGAGAACAGACTACCAACGCAAAATAAACATAAAGAGTGTCAGTTTTAAGCCTCTTTTAGATTTGTAATAATTAACTCTGTATGCATTTCAGAAACATTTGGTGATAAATGGTGATCAAATACACAGTTAAAACTGCTTATCTTTTCAAATTATACTGTTGAAGTGCAGAAGACTTCGGCATTATTAAACAACGGACACATTTGTCCAAAGCAAACCACCAGGAAAAACCAACACAACAAAAACATCGAGAAACGTGAGTTAATGCAAGGCTAGTAAAACACTTTTATTATGGGTGATTTGCAAAGATGAACATTATAAACTTCTGACTTTCCTCAAAAGGCTTTCAGGGAAACACTTCTCCAAGGAAGTCTCTGGGCATCAGAGCGGCTCAGAACCGAACCAGTGCAGAGACCACATCTGTCCCTGGAGCAGCACGATAGCTTGTCACACCAGGCAGGTGAAAGAGACCACAGCTATTAGCAGACAGATTCACCTTCTGCAAGGAGGAAGAGGCACCACCCAGCAGGTGGCAAGCCGCTCATTTTTAGCGCAAATGTTGAAAACACTACATTACACTAACAGAACTGGCATTTACCTTACCACGGAGGGCAATTAATTATAAGGTGCTTTCTGCTGGCTTCTGAAGGCTTCTCCACTTAACTGATGTGTGGTGCTCCGCTTTTCAGCCCTTCCTCCTAAGAGGTACCGTTACTGTCACCACTAAAACACGTGATATTGGCACAATGGGCAGAGTTCCCACCTCACCGTTACCTGAGCAAACAGACTTGGTGACAACCACAGACCAGAACACACTGGCCTCACACTCAAGAGCAGAGTCCTGTCAAGCAAGGGCAAAGACAACAGAAAGCGAAATTCACATGCTGTTTCTGCGAAGTCAGAGACGATGACAGCACTATCTTGCAGGGATAAGAACTAGCAAAATTGTTCCAGTGAACACCACAGCTGTTTTAGCTCAGCCTACCACTTTTGCTCAATCTGCATTAATAAATAGTAAGCCCTAACACGTGTCAGCTGTGGTCAAACACCACATGCCCATGGTTTGGAAGCATCAGTTTCAGACCATGGATAGTCACAAAAGTCATTGATCATCAGAGAAGGTGTTTTCTGTTGTCACATCAGTTGGTCACCCTAAACCAATAAGGGGTTGTAAGTGAGCAACAAACCAGAGAGAAATAAATTCAAAATCCTGAAGAATGTAACCAGAGGAACAGGCTCCAAGATGTGCCAGGAAACTAATCAACATGCAAGATAAATGCAGCAGTTAGCTAGAAAAATATGAGCAGCTCAGAAAGGCGCCTAGACCATTTTCCCCCATCTGATGCTTGTAGGATCTGGACCCTTTGAAGTGCCTCTGGGGTTATGTTCTCTAAGGAGCACAGGGTCCTGACCTCACTGTGAGCAGCCAGACCCAAGGGGCAGGGAGAGAAAGCAAACAGCAGAATGTTTCCAGAAAGCTGCCTGGGCTCGGGACCTTGCTGTAGCTATAATGAACTTTTCATTTGCAAAGCCCTCTCCTGCCTTTCTTAAAAGTCATTATTCCCTTATCTGAAACGGAGACTGCGACGTGAAGTGCTACAACCCACTGCTCTGACTAGGCTGCAAGAAAATTTAAAAAAAAAAAACCAAACACCAACCTACATTCTATATGCACCCTTACAAGATTTTTATCAACCTCACATCAGTCTATGTAAGGTGGGCAGAGTTCATATTTAAAAAAAAAAATCACACATTGACAGCGGCAACCTGTTCCTCGCGTCTTCCAGGCCATCTCACCTCCTCAGACAGAGGATGACCCACCTCCACAGTGGGATCCCAGGAACTGCAAACAGCAGCATCTACTCCCCGCTGGCATGGTGTCATTTCGAAGTGGGCAGTTATAGATTAAGATCTTAAAAAGCAGGTTTTATAAACATCTATTTAGAATCAAGTTTCAAACTCCCCTCCAAGCGAAGTATAACCTCCGAGACTCTTCCCAGGAGCACAACAGTGGAGGAGGAGGGGAAAAACAAGAAAAAGCCTCTTGGTGGGCTCAGCACCTGCGTATGCTAAAGGCACTTTATGTTTTATGCATGAGAATGCTATCACCCCTGTGAAGATTTCTAAGTGAATCATCCAGACAGGGTCTCTACAGCCTGCTTTTAGCAGGACTTTTGTCAAAAAATTATTTTAATTCAACCATTTGATTTATATTACTTTCCAGTCATTTCTAGCTGAGTATATTTCAAGCAGAGAACTCTTCATCAGCTTTCACCTTGCCCTTTCCCATATAAATGTGGCAATTAGCACAGAAAAATTAGTCAACTATGCAGTATTTCACCTTAAATAAAACAGCTGAAGAAATAATACACCATTTAATCTGCACTTGACAGCCAGTGAAGAAACCTGGTGTCTCAGTAACATGCTTAAAGAGGGTTTGAAATCCATTTGTAGACCTTGATGGAAGCCTGTCCTTGTCAACGAAACCCACAATCCATAATAATGCTCAGCATTGTGATTTTATCCTCTGTTTTATCAGAGCTCATCTGCTGATCAATGAGGAGTCCCGTGGAATAGCACTTTGAATTTCAATGTCAACACAGCAGTACTGTGGTAATGATCGAAAATATTTACATATTGCCTCATTGATCGTGGGGTGTTCTTTTCCAACCATCTGGCTACTGGGCACTAATTTTTTTTAAATTTTTATTTTATTTTTAGGGCTTTAAATAGTTGTAAAGCAGGTTATTTGAACATCTTTACAGCTAACATCCAACATTCCACCTGATTCAGGTTCTCCTGTTATTTTTAACCCAGAACATTAGCGACAGCATTAATCAATTTCATCCCATCTCAGGGAGGGGAAAAAAATAATTTTCTTAACGAGGAGAAAACCAAAAAAAAAAAATTACAAACACCTGCTCCACGCTTACCAGCATGATGTGCCGATTCAGCTACAAGGTCTCGTTTTTAATGTGACTCAAGGGTGTCACCATTTTGACAACAGATGAGTCAAATGGAAATATGTCACTCACCGCACTCATTGCCAGCCTCGAGATAAAGAAGCCCTGTAAGGGCTGTTTTTTCCACCTCCAGATGGAATACCTTCTGATAACTGCAATGCTAAGCCCCTGGGCTCTGTAGTGCTGCGTGCCTGTGTTTATAGTGCCTTTAGTAACTGCTCAAGTTATCTGAGCCAGGCGGTTGAGGCCAGCTGCTGCCGTACAGACTGCAAGGATAAAGCTTAAACAAGCACCAATTAGTCTCCCTTGCCTTCCCGCGGCTGAGTCTGTGCACCCAGAGACTCACCCAGCTCTCCCTGCCTGTCACCTGCAGCAGGCTGGGTACGCCTCACCTGGCTGCAGCCTCTGGCACTCCGCAGCTCCAGGGACACCCTCCTGGGGGCCACAGCAAGGAACCGTGGTGAGAAACAGGGATTTAACCTCAAGAAAAGACAAATAAAGTGGCTCTGAGCACCAACACGTTGCACTCTCCCACACTGCGCACAGCACAGGCAGTTCTAGCTAACTCTTGCCTAGCTGGTCCCAAGGCTTCCACATAAAAATAATTTTTTAAAAAGCTTTGAACAGCTTAACTTAAGCATGTATTCTTCTAGAAAGTTGATCATCAAGTTAAATAAAATATGCAGGAGAGACTGACATCTACAAGATCTACAAGTCTGCTGCAAGAGACCTCTGCAGAATACCCAATAAGAATATTAAAAAGGTATTTCTCAAACAGTTGTCAAACTGATTTCAAGGGGGAGAGGGTTGTGACTCCAGACCTGTTTATAATCAGAAGCTGACCCTCCTAGCTACTGGTGCCATGCACTTGATTTAGGAAGAATGGGAGGTCTAAAATACAAATTATATGCTGCGTTTAAACCAGGAATAAAAATAGTCTCTCAACACAGTTTAGCTGATGATTTTTCATAACTACATTTAAGATAAAAACTCCCCTTTCAGTTCTACTTTGATAACAAGGAATAAAACACAACTTTTGTCAGCAAAATTACATACAAACAACATCAGAGACACCAGGGGGAGAGTGTTCTAACATATCCATTTTTGATAATACAGATGCTCCATTAGACAGTGAATTCTTCCCTCTGTGTCAAGCTCCTTTTCCTGCTGGGGTAACCATATGAAGGAAAAGGACAGAAGGAGGATAGACAAAGGCCCTTTCCCCTACATCCCCTCTGCCTAGACAGCCCAGATGTTTTTGCTGACATGGTGCAGCAGCTCTGGCTCTTGATCTAACAAGGTCCACTGAAGGCCAGGCACAGAAGGAAACGCACCTACGAAATGCAGGGAGCAGTTTTCCTTACAGCTTTGCATAGTTATTGCTGTTAGAAACCAGTTTATAGGACTTTATAACTCTGTAAAGTTTTACTATCCAGAGCCTTCTCCTCCCCGATGCCAATGTGGCGATGCAGCATTTCTAATACTACTATTTCTCTGAGCAGAGCATCAAGCGGTATCAAAGTGCACACCCTCAGCAGGGCAAGTCAAACCATCTTTTGCTCTTCTAAACAAAATGACAGATTAAAACTGGGAAGCCAGAGCAACGCACAGAAGCCGTACTAAAAAGGTTAATCCTTCAAGTAGGCTTGCCCAAATAATGCTCTTCCCTCTCACAGAGGTAGTGTGTTAGATAAACGTGCCTTTTTGAAAAGCCTATTTATAGGCATTAAATGTAAGCAAAAGACAACATTAAAAATTATTCTGTAGTCCCAAAACAGACAAAGGACGCACAGTATCCATGCTAAACACACTTTTGAAGATACTTGCTGGAAGACGTTTACCATCTGTTGACGTTAAAACTTGGAACAATATTTTACAATCCAGATACAGATTAGACAAATAATGGGTCCCAAGAGTCTGGATAAATGATGCTTAAAAACAAGGGAGAGACAGACGAGCTATCCACTCTTCTCCTTCTCCATCAGCTTGCTTTGGTGGATCAGAGGCTGAAAAGTACCATGCTAGCCCTGCACAAAAAATACTAGCCCACCTGGAAACAAGGCTCCTTACAAGACAAGCCACCTCGCTAGTACAGCCCAGGAAGACCGAGTGTTGCACTGGAAGACAGAGCAAAACTGGAGGCAGAAAACTCGGGGATTTTTACTGCCTCTTCTATTGGGTTGTGACCTGCAACATCTCAGATGTCTACAAGTGGTTCACCCGTGTTTAAAACAGAAGTGATCCTCCACCTTTGCTTGTAAAGAGCACTGAAAGTCAGCCACAGAGAGCCCTACCGAGGAGACGAGGACAGCAGAGAAAAAGCAAGCGAGAGGCCTCCCTCCCCCTTCTGTTCTTTTTCACAAAATATCTCCGAGTTATTTACATACTCGTATCCTGAACTCCCCCTCCGGTTTCACAGTTTGCAGTTAACTCTACATTCTGCTGGAGATAACACATGTTTAGCTTTCAGCATGTTTAGGCTAGAACACCCTCTGAATGTAATGCCAGGTCACCAAGCCCACAGAGGGAAATATTTCCAGCTGCAGAGACTGGCTAGAAGATAATACACAGAAATACGAGGCTCCATCTCTCCACCACCCTGAAGAAAATCAACCTACTCAGTGAAGGAGACAACTAAACAGCTTGGCAACGCCTACAACTGGTGCTCAACCTCAGATCCAGCAAAAAGATGTAAATATTTAGATTTCAATTGCATCTGATATGATAAATAGAAAATGTCTATTTCCTTCTTAAAAAAAAAAAAAAAAAAAGCATTAAAATAGGTAAGCCACCCACACAGAGAAAATGATTCTGCAGTGTTTCTACCTTTAGGAGGAGGTTATTTAAGTTACTATATTGATCATGAAAGAAGTTACAATCACAAGTTAGGTTATTCCCATTGAATTGTCTTCTGACATATATAAAACATGATTGCACCATGTCTATATATAAAAACATACATAAAATTGTTTTGCAGTTCATTCCAAACAACTAGCGACCGATAGTGGCACATTATTTTTTACCTCTTAAGAAATGCCCGTGATCCTTCAGGGTTCCCTATGGAGCGACAACTCTGACTCCAAGCCAAATCATCTGGAAAAAAACCCAGAGCAATCCACCAGGTCCTGAACCGGACTCCTTACGAGCAACCCATACAAGATGTAGCAGAAACTGAACTGCAGTTTACCACGGCTGTACTATAAAAACCTGAAATCCTTTTATAACCTTTTAAAGCACATAATGGAATTAAGGCCCCACTACACATCCAGAGTTAAGAGTCATGCAAATATCAAACTTCTTTGGAGCTGGAGATAACGCAGCCTCGCCCCTAACGTGCCAAGATATGCCAAAACCTCAACGTGCTGATGTGATTACATGCTCCCACCCTGCCAATTAGTTATTGCACCGTTAAAGAGAAACGCCTTCTCAGGTCATTGCTCTGTGGGTCAAGTCAGCTAATATGCTTGAATTAGTGTCCCAAAGCTCAGCGATCGTTACGTAAGTGCCAGCAATCCAAACAAATCAGAGTTAACTTCCCTGTCCATTACAAGAATCACAGCCGCGATGACGAATTACAAAACTTTCAGCTGTTCATTCACTATTATCTTTCGCAAACCCTCCTAGTTATACTGCAAGGATCAGACGTGCCTTCCCAGCCAGCAGCAAACTACCTCTTGTTTCATTACTGGATTGTCCTGACGTCTGCTCTCCCCACCCATGATAAGACTATAGAAACTGGTGGAAAAACCCTGAGCAGAAACCCCAGTATTTGGTCTCCAACAGGAGACTGAGACGTTTAAAAGAACGGAAAAGGATGAAATCACTTTTCCTTGTCCCATGGAGGGAATCTCTCCAACATATCTAAGCTCAACTGCTTTCCTGCAGAGGAGAGTTTTAAGGTTCCTGCTTACAATGTCACAGCACTCACCAACCTCAGCTGTCCAAACACAACGGAGTCAGGACTGTAAAAGCTGTGCAGAGTCCTCGCAATCCAAGATACTCAGTGCTCAGGGTTGGTGGTTTTTGTGAAAAAACCTTGAGGTCCACAAGGACACAGATTTCTGGATATTGTAGCTCATCAAATCTGCCTGAGCAAGATTTTCTGCAGGCTGTTTAAAAGTCAGAAGAAAAAAAATCTGATTTGGTGTCAGAAGAAAAAAAAATTCTGATTTGCAGTCCTCAAGCACTATCTCTGTAGGGAGAAGCCGAAGATCAGCCTTTGCTACGACAGGTTGTTGGAAGACCCAGCCGCTGCTCGAGGTGCCCATGCGCCTACCCGGACAGCTGCATTCTGCCCAGCACACTTCTTAATCAGCCGAGGTGTTTGCTTTCCGTTCCTGCCCTCCGTGGCATTGCTGCCGCAGAGTCAGAGCGCTGGTATGTGCCCTCCTGCCAGGCAGCGGCCAGGAGGACGCAGGAGCAATGACCCCAACACCTTCTCACTCCTGAACTCAAGAGCACGCTGGGGCTGATGGCCTCGCTGCAGCTTTCCACACCGTTCATCGACCTGCGCTGCGTTAAGTACCAAACCCAGGATAGTTCTAGCCTTGTGACCATTCCTTGCATATGGAAGCCCACACGCAGGAGACGCTGTTTTCCCTCTCCATAAGGGGCACTAAGTTCCCCCTCCTAATGGTCTTTCATTGCACAGCCAGCACCTCCCTTGCTGGGATCTCCTCAGACGTTCCCAAGCTCTCCAGGGCAGGTTTTAGCCCTGTGCTAATTAGTTTTCTTCCTGCTCTTTCATGGCAAATCATGCAGCTCCCTGCACCCACATACGCTCAATAACTATTTATCTCCACTTGCCTGAGCAACTTCTTATTTTCCTCCCCTCCAAAGCTTGACCCTTTGTCAAACACACTCAGGAAGGGCTGCAGGACAGTAGGAAGCAGCTGTGTCTCCAGATCCTGCCCCCTCCCAGGAGATCTGCTGGATCCTCATAGCCACCCTTCAAAAATAAAGATAACTTTTTCCCCACTGGTTTCTAAGTTCCACAGTAGGATTTACTGAACCGTTTTGCCATGAGCTTTTAAGGATTTATTTTAATTAAAAAAAAGAAAAAAAAGCCAACACACACACACCTGCCTATGGAAAATGCACAAGTATGACTTCAGGAGCTCTGCATATCGACTTGGCATGATGCTGATTAAAACTCCCTGAAGCGATAAGATCTGAGTTAGCCCCATGCTAAATTATTCTGTTCTTCTTACATTAAGAACATCTAAATACCATTCATTACTTTGTTTGTAGGACTCTTGGCATGGACACCATGATTACAGAAGCCACATTCCCTTTGAGTCCATGGGTGAGTTCACACAGACTCCTCTACCCCAGCACAACGTTGTGGCATTTGGACTTCCTCCAACACCCAGGAAACAAAGTTAAAAATAAAGTGTTTTATTTATTCCCTCCCCCCACATTAATTACTCCATTTCCATTCACACTGAATACTACAGAATGTTGTTGTTTATAGGACACTTTCAGGCTAAAAATTTAATTTAGACATATCTTACTAATTTGGCGAGATAAACAGAAATATTAATTGCATCATACTCTATGTCAGCCAGCTTTAAAATTAAATTAGAAAGCATATTCACCATTTAGAGAAATGGGCTGTTAAGAAAACCGTGGTTTTCAGATGTTGCTTTTTCCTTCTAAGAAAATAAAAATAAAGAGAAGACAGACACTGATGCCTGTTCCTCCCCTCTCCTTGAAATGAGGCATGTCTCTCAAATAAGAGGGAGCCTGAAAGAAAAACCATCATATGGAAAAACCATTTCTCAGTGGACCATGCTGGTCCTAGAACAGGACATTACCATGAATATGCATGAACGGCACGAGTCAAACCACACTCAGGAGTAAGCATCAGCTTTCACTTGCCATTTTCTGAAGCCTTCCAGTCAGGCTGCCAAGACAGCAACCGAATGACAAGATTTGTATTTGAATGTACGGGGGAGATTAATGCCGTTTTGGACTAATTGGAGGAACCTCCTTTAAATCCGCTTACTTGAAGGATGCACTGCTTTCTGTGCTGTGGCCAACTCACAGAAGCAGTAACAAACTGTGAACAAAAAGAGTTATTTATTTAAATTAAAAACCCCTTAGCACCACTGTCAGTTGTAAGTTTTGAGAATTTCTATTTAAAAAAAAAAAAAAAAAAATCAGGACAAGGTCTTTCCAAACTGGTTGCTGTCAACTAAAATGAGAAGTTAGATAAAACTCCCACATGCCAGATGGTAAATCACAATAAATGCTCGGGCTGTTAGATGCACAACAAGCGACAAACGCATTGAAATACACCATCAGAAGCAAACCCAAAATAGAAAGGATATTTTAATAGGAAGTTATAATTTGGAGGAAAGATCCTTGTTAAGTTCATCAGAATCAAAAGTCGTACACTGAGGGCTTTTTACTTTCCTCACCATCTCACGGAAGCATGAGGAATAGCTAACAATTTCACCAGAGTTATGTTAGGCTAAGGGCTACTGTCAGCAAAAGCCTTGGAGTTCACTATTTAGACATCACTTATGACCCTTTCTGCCAAGTTACTTAAAAAAATGTTGTTAAAGGATACCAGGGAATTGTCTACTCAAACCATTACTGTTTCCTGAACACAGATGCAAGAAAAAGTTATATTAAGAAGATAAACAGCTGCTACTGTATGCTGTTTAAATGGTAACAAAAGCATCTAAGTGCCATAAAGGGAATAGTAAGGGAATTAAAAAGCATTTTTATGCATGAAGATGGCTAACATCCGTACATTCATTAAAGTGGTATCAACCATGCTTTTAATTAAAAGTTAGTGACAGAAACTTAAATATGATTAATGAAACCTAGCAGCCTACCAGGAGTCTGCTCTATCAAAAGCAAGAAGCACAACAAGCTGCATTTCCAGCCCTCGCTCGTTTCTGTTTCCCTCTCAGAGATGCTGCCGCCATCAGAACACACTGCAAGGACCACGAAGCAGCATTCCTGTGAAAAACAGCAAGTCGGGACAGGTCTGCAAGTGTGCTTTCATGTTTGGCCATTCTTTATTTTGTATATCCCAAGGAGGTGTTTCAACTACCGAGCAGCTTGGAGCCAAAAGGACGAGCTGGTTACCTGTGAGAACAGCCAGCGATAACAGCGATCTATCGGCCATGGCAGGCGTGAGGTCTGCCAAAGGCCGGGGAAACGGCTGCCCTACAAACAGCAGCCTCCTACTCAACAGTGGGGAAAGAGAAAATCACTCAGAAGCCGGCGCCGAACTCTGCAACGCAGTCGGTCATCTTGTGTTACTCAGGAGCACAACGCAGTCATGACAAAAATAAACTACGTGATAAAAATACAGCGCGAGCAAAAAGATGTGGGCACGGAGAGGGAACTGGCATGCAATCGGAGAATAAGGAGTCCTACAGGCCGTAGCTATTTTGACAGGCAATCAAACCACCTCCTGCTTAAGTCCTGATGTCCGCAAAGCCTGATCTATTCCCATTGTCCTGTTGAACCGCTGTCATGTCCAGAGCGGAGCGCATGCAGGTCGTGTCTCCAAAGACCAAAGACATTTTTTGGCATTGTGTTACCCACCGAGCCGCTTCCAGCTGCACAGAGCACATCGAAGATGGAAGCTCTCACTTTAGAGCAGGTAATAACACAGGAAGAAACTTTCTTTTTTTTTTTTTTTTTTGGCTTAAATGCACAATTTAAATAAACTTTGCCTCAGCCGTGGCGTTTTAACATAGAAGGTGACAGGGATGAATGGCATGGCTGGCTGAGCAGGGCGCTGCTCCGAGGGGTTCCCGGTCCCTGGCTCTGCCAAGGAGGCTCCAGCACATCGGTGCCCTCCCAGCTCCTGCCCGGGGCTGGGCGGGAGGTGAAGGGAGCGATTTAACCCTCCGGCAGCCGGACGAGAAGCTAAAGTTGTTCATGCTGCGGCCGTGGGGCAGCAGCACACCCCAAAATGGAGCCCGGGGTTGTTGGGCAGCGCCAGGCAGGGCCCCTTCCCGTCAAGCGAAGGGGAGGCCGGGCGAAGGGCCCGCCGGGCCCCGCAGAGAGGGGTCCCCCCCTTGTAGCCCATCGTCCAGCTCCGGAGCGGGCGTTCTCCTCTTTCCAAACGGGAAAATCCCTGCCTCCAGCCCTCCCGAGGGGAGGCATCGCCTCAGGAGCGCGGCCGGTTTCCAGCGGCCACCCCGCCGTTGGCGGGCGGCAGGGGGGTCTCGGGCCCCGAAAGCCCACCGGGCTCGTCCTCAGCTGCGAGGAGCCGGAGCCGCTCGGCCCGCCGCACGCCTGGCCCCTCGTCCCCCGCCACCGGCAGGGGGGCCGTGCCCGGCCAGCGCCGTCGTCCCCGCCTGAGGGCCAGGCCTGGTGCGAGGGGCCGGCGGGCTACCGCGCCGCAAACGCCCACCCGGCGCCTCCGCCCGGGCGGAATTCCTTGAAATCCAAGCCCGAGAGCGGCGGTAACGGAGGGAGGAGGAGGGCGAGGATGGCCGGGTCCGCTCCGGCCTCTCGCGTGCGGCGCTCGCAGGCTGCCACGACCGACCGAAAAGGTTCCCTCTGCCATTACCCAGCGCCCGGGGCGGAGGGTCCGCGGCTGCCGCCCCTCAGGCGGCGGCCGAGGCGGAAGGTGTCGGCTGCCCGCAACCCGCCGGCAGCGGGAGGGAGCGGCGGGGGGTGTAGGGGGACCGAGCCCCGCGGGTGCGTTAGGGCACGGCTGCGAACCCTCCCCCGAGCCGTGCGCCGTGACCGGCAGCCGAGGCGCCGCGCTGCCATGGCTGCAGCGCCCGCGGACCCGTCCCTCCCTGTCATTTACTCCTCTATTCGGGAAACTTTTACCGCCGACGCATCCCGCCGGCGGGGACGAGACAGCCCGAGCCCGCTGAGGCCGCGGGAGCGCCCGGAGGTACCGACCGAGCCCCCTCCGGCGCCGCGGCCCGCCGCGGCCGTTCCTCCTCCGCCGAGGCCCCGGGGAGGGGCCGGCCGAGCCGCCCCGGCCCCTCGGGGGAGGATGAAGCCCCCCCGCCGGCCCGGCCTTTCCCCCCCCCTCCTCGGGCCCGCGGCGGTTCCCGCCCCCGCTGAGGAACGGCCGGGCCCGGCCCGGGG
>VZSF01002155.1:141411-179925 GCA_013398295.1 Chionis minor | reverse complement strand
GCGGGCAGCGCCGCCGGGGCCCCTCACGGCCGGGCCGGGGGCGAAGCCGCGGGGGCTCTCCCCGCTCCCTGCCCCGGCCGCTGCCTGCGGCGGGGGGAGCCCCCGCCCGGCCTCCCCGCTCACCCGGCGCTGGCTTCACCTCTGCAAAGCCCGGGGGCGCGGGGGGTGAGAAATCACTAAAAGTTTGGCAATCATTTTATTCAGAAACCTCAGAAAAATGCGGCGACAAAAATTGCGCTGCGCTGTTTGGAAGGGCTGCCAGTTTGCTGCATTTTTGGTTTTTAATGATGCGTCGCTGCACCTGGCGGAGAGCTGCTCCCGCTTCTGCGCTCCCTGGGGTCCCGCGCCGGGAGGGTGCCGCCGAGGGGACCTGCTGCTGCGCACACACGGCCGGCACCCGCGCAGCGTTACAGCTCTTTCCACGGACAAAGTTCCCCCTGGAAAGCAGATTATACCTCCAAGTCTGCTCTCTGGTACAGAGGGAGGCTTCTTTTATTTATTTTTATTTGCTTTTTAGAGATGTAGACAAATATAAATTTTATTTTCCAAAGGTGAAACCTCAGAGCTGAAGGAGCTGCAATGTTTATTATCATAGAGAAAACTATGCATGGGAGTGTTGTGCAAGGGCAGCCTGAGACAGAACACAGCCCGGGGCTCCGAGCAAAACCTGGTAGATCTGGAACGACGATAAATGCCTACATAGCTGAGAGGTGTCAGGTGGAAGAGCACAAGAGGAAGATGATTAAAGTCCTCCTCAGAGGAAGCATAAGTTTCTGATTCTCTGGAAATCCTTCTTTGTCCCTAAATAGGGAACAAGGCAATATGCTCGCATTAAGGGGAAGAATTTCAAAAGGAATTAATAAAAAAAGCGTCCACAGCGCACAGCAAGCACAGTCACGTTTTCCACAGTAAACAGGCACTTCATGTGCCCCGCTTTTTGATGCTTTGGGTCTGGTTTTCAGAGGCACTGGGCATTCAGGCCTCCCACTGATTTAATCTGGAACTGCAGCTCCTCAGCCCCTCTGAAGGCCGGAGGCACCATACCGAACAGGTCACCCCAAGCCAGACAGTTATTTGAAAAGGTTGTCCTAGAAGTTTACGAAGAGCGACACTTACATTCCTCCCCCCACTTCAGTGTTATAATAGAACAGAAATAGCCTAAAGAGCTCCAACAGATGGAGGAGGACTTTTGATTAAAAAATAAATTCTGACTCACAATTCAGTTTTCTGGATGTAATAAAAAAAGAGTACATGAATATGAATAGCAGTGGAAAGAATGGAGTGGAGATAAAGGGAGGTTATAAGGAAAGGCAGTGAAAGAGCTGAACTGATTTACCTACTCGTTTCTAATGCCTGTCAGGAAAATTCTGTTTGGTTTTGCTGTAGTGCTGATGAAAGAAAACAAGACCATTAGTGGACCCATGTGAAATTTTCCAGTGCTGGATTCCTTAGAAAAACCCTGCTGACTGAATGATACTTTTGACAGACACTTTTAAATTGTACCTGTTAATAACTTAAAACGGTGGGGAAAATTCTTCAGCTGAATTGTAGAGCTGCACAAGGAAGTCAAGATTCTTTTTTCCTCCCTCAACCCCTTCTGAGTAAGAATTACAAGTAAGAATATGGAACACCATCCAAAATGTACATCTATTGATGTACCTGGAAGTATATTTGAGCAAGTTATCTTCAAGCATTCAGGCTGAATTTCTACATTTTTAGAGTGAAGGGGAAAACAAGTAACTCTCATCCTCCGCTTCTCCCCAACTCTGATCTTGTATTAAAAGAATGCACATAGGGCAGAAGTGGCTGCAAAAAATACTTTTTTTTTTTCCCCAAAAAGACTGTGCATGGGTAGGACAGCTCTTCATCAAATATCTTAAAACACAGCACTCTAATTTTAGAATCAGACCTTCACAAGCTTCCTTTATGACAGTTATTCTGGCCTTATAATCACATCATTGGTGGCTAAACATCTTGAACAAGGACAGAATTTGAAGCACACAATATGATTAAAACCTACATTATCACTGATGTAATATCCCAGAACCTATTATTGTTCTTGGGCAGGAGGAAAGAATCTAATTAAACATTTATTTAATATTAAAATACAAACTAAAATATCAATGTTGGACAGTAATTCAGCAATAGGCCAACTAGCAAATGTGTATTTTTCACCATGAAAAATGCATGTATGTTCTCAAATACAACTCGTATTTGGTCTGGAAATGTATGCGACCAGAACACTGGTGTGGCACAAAACCCAGTCTGGCACATTAAAACAGTAACTGGTTAAAGTAGTTCCAGTCCTGGAGTGTCAGCTGGAGTGGAGTGGCTCACTGGGAGACACGATGGCTGCTGTCAGTCTCGTGAATCCTGGTACTCGTGGTATCGGAACACTACTCACTACAACTGTTGGGAGACATCAAATAATTTAGAGAAATATTTTTCCTAACGCAGCCAGGAAAACACATACCACTTGCAGCCAGCCAGCTGTAATGAAAGTATTGCTCACAGTTTTGTCACAATGAAAAATATACACGTTATAAGGTTTAAATTAAAAGGATCTACCACATGACAGTAGTTATCTTTAACACAGGTAATTCATGTTGCTTTTTGTATTAAAGTTCAAAATTTCCTATTGGCTAATATTTACATCATACCATAAATATTTATAAAATGGTGACGAAAACAAAGTGCAAAAGGGTAACACTATCATTTTCTGAAAACAAGCTGCCTTTTAGTTTCTTATTCTTATTAGAAATTGAACATCACTATTTAAAAATAATTAATATTTCTAAAAATATTACAATACAGGATAAACATTGATTTCTCAAGTGTAACAAAAATATGTTTAAAATATAGGTGGTTGTTTGAAGTACAAAATATTGCTGTCTGTAAAGGGTAACATGGTTGTAAAACTACTATTGAGGGTTTATAAAAATACAAAACAATTTGCATTTACTGAGTGCATAATTACATATTAGTGCAAAAAAAAAAAAGCCTATTTGCATTCAAGAGAGAATTGTCAAAGATTTGCAGAGGTACGTAAAACGTGAAATCTTTTCAGAGTCATGCGTATTGACCCCAAATCTCTATTAATCCTTTCCAAGCGATCTTCCAGGGCTTCCTAAAAGAAACAGTTAAAGAAAAGAAAGGAAAAAGAGGATTATTATAACATACAAGAAAATCCAATGATCTTTCTAAAATGAAGAAACTACTATTATTCCTATTGTAGTTATCCTTTTTGATGCATTACTAGCATTCTGTTAGCACCCAAAACCAAGAGCCAGACCTAGGAACTTTCTGTATTATTTTTCTGTATGTGTGTGTATTTGTGGGTTGGTGGCTTTTCTTAAAAACTGTTTCAGGTATTTGGTTGTTGGGTTTTTTCCCCCCCATGTGACTTATGAAACTTGAGATAAACTTGACATGAATTAGGACAGCCTGATAATTAGGGAGACACATTTAGGAAACAGCAGACCACACTGTAGTGAGTGGCAGTATTGATTTACTAGAGTGCACTTCTACTTGCAAATTGATAAATTGATAACAAGCCTTGGGATTACAATTTAGGAAATGCTGAAGTTGTAGGCTTCCCAGAGACCTCTCAAACACAACTTTGAGATGCCTGTTGTTACTAGAAGAGTCTGCAGAACTTTCCCAAGAAGGCACTCTCCTGTATTCTACCTACACAACTATTTTTGCCTTCTTATTTTCTTCTTTATACTTTCAAGTACACAAAAAACAAACAAATAAAACTTAAACTTCGCACCTTCTTCTACATCCTCCCTACAGCTGCAGGGATCTGTTTAACAGTCACTGCATTTTCTTAACATATAGCCTTTATCTACCACTCAGTGTTATCATAAGAACAGACTATTCTTGAAGTAATTTGGAAAAATACACCCCATATACAAAAAACAGATGATATAAACAGTCCTGTGCAGAATATACACTAGATAGTATGTATATATATGTACACATACACATACTTTCTCTTCATATGCGGGTATACATACACACAAAAGAAAAGTTGTCAGTTTGTGGCGACATGGGTGGATCAAATGTTTGCAGGGCTAATTATTCTTTTCTGACTCTCCTGCATACAAATTATCCAGATGTACACCTTCGACACAGCAATTCAGAGCGTGCTTCTAATTAACTTGCAGTAACTGCCCAATTATATTGTAATGCAGTAAAGTCTAGAGAACATCTTTCACACATTCAAAATTCAGCCATATTCAGGAACAATTCTCAATGCTGTGAAAAAAATTCCCATAGTAATTGCATTTATTATATAGCGGAACTTTGATCTACACTATATATTCTCAAATTGTGGAAGACTAACTTAAGAGAACAGTCTTATGTAAAAGCTTTTTCACCTGATTTAATCTTGCTTGGAAGGTCATTCTTCCACCAGAAGAAGGTATTCGACTCAATGCAGCCTCAATCTAATAACAGAAAATACTCCAGCTGTAAATTATAGTTTCAAGAGCCAATATAAACCTTCCTAACTAGTCTTAGAGAAAGCGAGGCAAGGTGTACAGATTACAGATACGTGTCCAGTGTTGTTCTTAGACACTAACTTACGTTACCGCAACACTGTGCTATACAAAACTAACACAAAAGTTAATATTCCCAAGTAGACCCTCTCAAGGATCATTTTGAAGAGAGCGCTCCTAGTTGCCAGAATAACCCTCCTTGTTTGCAAGGCTGATTTAAAGCATCGTCCATTAAGGAAGAAAGTAAATTCACTCCAGCTCTTCCATCCACACTGTGTTTATGTCAAAGTGACTCTCCTTTAATGAAGATGGGGCCAGGAAAGGACTGGAGTATGGGAAGTAGAGCAGGGAGTGACAATGGCACATTCCTAGGGTTAACACTAGAAATTGCATGTGAATTTCAGCCATGCCTTGCGTAGGTATGTGGCTACATCCCTCACCTCTCATACAACAACTATGTTTCATCACAACTTTAAAATAAAAATAATCTTTGCCTGTTGCTTTTCTTGAGTCAGCTCATCAAAAAGCTTCTCTGTTTCAGCCAGAGTCTTAATCCTTGCTGCATACTTGAAGTCTCCCTCACAAGGCGACGGCACTGGCTCATAATTTTGTGCTACGCTCCTCTCGTCCCACGCCGACGCTTTCTTCATGCCAGTATTGACGGATTCAGCACAAGAGCTACGTCTGACACCTGAATGCTGCCTTCCTATCAACAAAACAGGGGTCTTTTAATTTGTTTTGTAATGATCTGAAATTATTACAGAGGACAGAAAACGCAAGTAACAAGAAAAGCAGTGTGATCTTGGAGGTACATAAACTGAGGACAGTGACTAGCAAAGCCTAATTAGCTTGCCTTAAGCACACTTCTGAGAAGAATGTTAAACATTTGTATGGGTCATCTTTCAAGTGATCTTTGTAATATAGCATATTTTTTGGCTAACAAACAGATTACTGTACTGTGCTAATTAGGAAAATTAGTAAAATCTCTTCTACTGGTACAACATTTCTGAATATCACCGTGTAGACTAGTCATGAAAGCACTAGTCTAAATAAGTGCATTAATAAAAACAAAAGCAGAACATTGTGACAAGAATTACAAAAGTGAGAAAAGATTTGGTTCAATCAATCATTTAAAAAATCTGAAACAACTGGCTTTATTAGAGTTGCTCTTTGCTATCTGTAATGCAATGTTTAGCAATAGAATTTTATTAGTATGACTGAGTATGTACATCTTAATATAGACCCCACTGAGATATGCATTGTGTAACTGAGTTAAGCACAGGAAAATATATTGCCCTTCTTCCTCAATTTAATTATTTTTGTTGTTCCATTGTGTTTGTGCACACACAAATATACATAAAAATAAAATACCGTATGAACGGTATTTCTCTGTCTACAGGAATATGACAAGATGTAGAGGATTTTTTAAAAGTCGGACTTCATAAAGTGTCAGCTTTCTATTTAATCCGCTGTTACCAATGTGGAAGAAATTACAGTAAAAAGTAGAGAACAATTTTCCCCCACGTTGACAGGTTACCTTCTACATCATCTAGTGAGAGAAACTGGAGCCTTTTTCTTGGATTATTGTGCTGTAAAGTAGATGTAGGACCAGTTTCCAGGTCATCTAGAAGTATATCAAATCTACAGAATAGGAAGCAAACAACAATTACTTGCTAGAAATTATCAACCAATACACTATTTTCTACTTTCACCTTTTTGTTAAATAAACAAATTGTTTATAAAACAATTTCTATCCCACAGGCATTGCAATTCTTCTGATCACTGCTAGTAGTACCTTACCCCAATAGAATCCTATCTGCACACACCAAAATACCTCATTTGTGTGACTTTCTTTCGGAAGCAGGCCAAGCTGTCACTCCCAAACACACTGAGCTCCCACGTCATCCTCAGGAACCACCAGAGCGGTGCTACATGCTTCTTCCTCACGCACAGGCCCTACACTTTGATCTCGCAGCTAAGTACGCTCCCTGAAACTCTACAAGCCTTGCCAAGCAACGGTCTCTAGATACCATACTGTCTAGTACAGTTAGCAGAAAGTTAAGCTTATGTATTTTTTAACATGCTTCTAAGTGCCACGACAGGTAGGTAGATACTACTTTCAGCTTTTATTTACATTTCCTGATAAGCAGCATGTGGATCTGGACTTAGTCCACAGAACAATTCTTCTATAACTTCTTTGTCACTGATCAATGTTGTGCCAATAGTAAACCCAACATCTGATCTTGATGAATGTTCATCTTTCTCCTCTTGGTGACATTGTTCTAAATTTTTCTTGCCAGATTTTAAAAAGTAAAACTGAGCTTTATATTCAGAAATCTTCACATGACTCATTTACTAGGACTTAATGAACAAGAAACAGCAGGAACAGCATTAAGCCTGCATAGACATACTGCTGCTATAATAATGATCAGAACACAGCTGTATTCATATGACTCGTACCTTGTCACTCTGTTTTCATTTTTGCTAAGCAAATGGCTAAATCCAGGAGAGAGGTTTTCTTTTGGAGATCGTTTCGGGCTGTATGTCACGCACACTGGTGCCAACATTATCTCTCTTGTTGCTGCAAAAGACAAAGTACCTTTAACTACCTCCAACTTCTCCCATTACAGTATCTCCCGCTCATGTGATCTGATGCTTACATGTTAAAAGAATTCTTTTCAAAGCTGTCTACATGTTTATTTAAATTAGATGAAAGGCACATTGCAACATAGAAAAATTAAAATAAACTTAGAACCTCACGTTTTCTATGATTATAGACAAGCTTTTTTTCAGCTGTTAGAATAATGCAGAAATCCAGTCTTTATTTTTCTTTCTTCTAAAGCAGCCTTTCCTTATTTGTTTCTACTTTTTGAGTACCCCAAACCAAACTCCAGAAAAGCACTCACTTGGAGTATTTGATTTCCTGTTTGAAGGAGGAAGGGACGATGACCTCTGGCCACAAGGAGAGCTGTAGCGTTTCGGTCTGTGTTGGTCTTTACCTTTCTCTGGGGATCGATTAGCAACTAAAGAAGTTTCAACAAACCCAACAGTTTGTCGTCGATTTGATGTTTCTAATTAAGAGGAAGAAGTTATTACATTAATCATTCTTTTTCAGTACAGGAACAGAAATACTCTCCTGTACTCAGCTTTTAGTGTACAAAGACTGCACTTAGTCTGCCTCATGTCAACGTACTTATGCTATTTTGCTCACTATTCACCTCCTGCTCATCATATTCGTGGAACAGATAGTTTAACTCATGAAAAAGGATGCTTTGCAGCACAAGTGGGAGAAATTAGGCTGATTTAACAAAGAGACAGAGGAAAGCAGGACAAAAGCATCTTTTGGGAAAGAGGGCTGGAGTACCTGCCTGAACCAAGAATATAAGCATTTACAAAAGACTCAAATTTTTACCAATTACAAGGCTTCCTAAATCAACACCGTTAGAACAGCTCAGTGCAGGCCTACCGAATACATGCCAGCTTTCTTAATAACATTCTGACACAACCCCATGAGAACTAAAATGGGTGTACAGCCAGCCAGAGCTTTGTTAAGAGTCCATTAACTGTTTATAAATACTGAGATATTCTTAGAAAAAGGACATTAACTACACTCTAGCTTGAGACCTAACAGCAACCTTTGCATTCCCTCTATTTTAAACAAGTCACTTAGCTATATCATTTTTAATTTGCTTAGGAAAATTCCAGAATTTTGCACACTGAAACTGTTTTTATCTCAGCCTGATGGACTTTAATGTTGAGAATAACAAAACCAAAAGATGTGCATACAGAGAGAAGCCAGTAAAGATAAGTTCAGGAATAAAAAAAAATAAAAATTACTAGCTGATGTGTCTTCTTTTTCTGTTTGTGTACCCCAATCTTTAAATGCTTTTCCTTCTTCAAGTTCTTTAAAGGCTTCTATAACTGGTGCTTCTGACATCTCATTTTCTTTCTTTTCTGTTGCGTTTGTTGAAGACTCTTCTTGCGAGGAGTCTTTTTCGGGAGGAGAATGGTGCCTTAAAGAATGCAAGGGGGCGGATGGAAAAAAAAGGATCAAGTTTTTTTTTTTTTTACTTTATTTCATATATCTGAATACTAGCTGAATAAACAAAAACCTGCAGAAATTTAGTTTGAGATTTACAGTTGTCAAACCAAGAATTTTAAGAGTGCTTTTTAATTTCAGCCAAGAACCTCAAAGGACTGCATTATAGCCAATTCAAGAATTTACAGCTGAACAGTGTGAGTGAAGTTTGGTGACTTGACATGTTCTTAGAACTAAATACTTCCTGACAGAGGCTTTAGAAGCTTCTGAGTAAGAAGGCAGACTACTAAATTACACCTGAAGCTTCTCCCTGGTGGAAAGCTGCAGCCAACCACTAGAACTCACATCCAATACAGGCAAGCACGCTGTGTCCAAGCTCAGAGTAGAACTGGACACAAACACAGAGAGCGTAAAGACAGTGACACAAGATGCAGCTGAAGCTTTCTAATACTTCAGAGAAGGTATGGAAGGCTGCTGCTGCTTGCTTCATACCAGGTTAATGATGGAAGAAGGTTGGTTTTGTATTTAAAGAATAGCATGGCATCTACAACATCGAGAAAGTTGTTTTAGAACTCCACTTAACAAGTACAAAATCTAGAAATATGAACCTAGTCAATTCTGGGTAAGACTATTTTTAGAAGTGTTTAACTTCACATCATAGTGGAGACTGAAGGAAACCAACTCACCTAGAAGGAACATAGGTTTCTTCTAATCTGTTATCTTTGGGGCTTCCCTGGACTTCCAAAGGCTGGCCAGTGAAGATTGAATACTCTGCTCCTGGTATCAACCACTTTCGCCTGCTGACATCAGGAGTTGCCAACTTGCTGTGGGAGCAAAAAACTTCGAAATTATGAAAGGCTTTGGATTTTTTTTTTCCTTTTTTAATTTAAGAAGAAAGAAAATCCATCTATTTATTCTAGTTAAATAGAAACCGTAACAGATATACAATAAACTTGTAAATACCATGAAAAAATAACTGCTTTTTAAAACATGTTTGTAAAGTAAAAATACAATATTAAAAACAAAAAAAAACCCCATGTTGAAGTTTCAGTCTAAATTATACAATATACTCAGAATGCAGAACTCCACAAAGACCTTGTAATTTAATGCTGCTTCCTCAGACCAAGGTTTGGGTAACAAGTAGTTCTCAACTAGTTAAACAACAACATTTTGGTGTTGTTTACTCCAACATTTCAGAGCACCTGACCCCAGCTTTCCTTTTGACACCATTTATTAGAAAAATAAAAACCAAAAAACCCAAACAAGAACATCACTGTTGACCTGAGAGTGATAAATATTAACTAACAAGAGCACAGATGAGTATATTATCATGAAATATCAAAAGAAAAATATTATTTTTAGACACAGGAAAGTATATAGTAAGTAGGCAAAAAAAAGGGTTCTTGTTTACACAAGCTATGAACCATAACTACTATTCTATAAATCTATCCTGTGCCTTTACAATTGGAGTAAGCTTTCCTTGAGCATTCAAGATCAGTTAGGGACAGATTAACTTCCAAATCCACATTGGCTCTTACATCCTCCTCCCTGAGGAACACGCTCTGCCGTGTTCAGGTCTTCCTTTTTTCCGTTCATCGTGGAAGGATTTTGTTCATAAATATTAAAATAGCTCTAAAAAGAAATCTGTCCCTGCGATATATTAATACATAAATTACTTGCATCTTCATAATCATCAAAAATCAGATTTCCCCCCCAAACACTACTGTCCAATATATACAAATGGACATCCAAAAAACATGCTACATTATCATTTCATCAGTGCTGAACTGTGAGAGACACCCAAGAAGCCATAATTAAGCAATAAAAACCAAAGGGGGCCAAAGCTTTTCAGGTCTTTAAACCATTTTAAGGAAAAAAAAAAAAAAAACCACCAAAAAAACCCAACCACCAAAACCCAAAAAAACCAAAACCAAACAGAACACAGGCCAGCTTTAATTTCCTTAACATAAATTCACAATTCAAACTAGAGTATGCATTTGAATTGAACTTCCACTCTACTCTCAGTATACCTGTACAAACTATATTTAGAAACATACGATGTAGTTACCAGCCTTTCAAATCAATGGCACAAAGAAAACCTCTAATGTCTAATTGGACTATTAGATTTTATTCCCAAGATCTTTGTTGAGCATGGGAATCTCTATTGAGCTGAGCAACTGAGACCTATCAAACACTCATTTGGGAAGACTAGAGACAATCTGCCAAGTCACACATATATTATCCAATTTATTTATTTGTTTTTAATAATTTCTTGGCATGTGCAGCCTCTGGATTACGTCACATGTTTAATCCAGTTTAGCCTATAGACTGACATCTTTATCTTTACCCATTTTTAGACAAAACATGTTAAAAAGTTTTCTAAAACACATGACCGGTTTTCACATTGTTGGAACATTCACTTACTTGGCACAAGGGGTTCTTAAATGACTTTCAGTAATATGGCGAAGTTTCAGCATATTTTCATGTTCTACCTGCTTGAGCTGAGCTTCCAGTTTTGAAATTGTCCTAATGTGGAAGTAGCAAAGATGTATTATAAGATGATTTACAAGACATAAAAGAGCTATCATCTTTCTTAGAGTTTACTCATTTTTATTCAGGTATCCTGAGTGAAGCAGAAGAACAAGACCAACTACTACGTTTTTATCTAAATACATATATAAATACCTATTTGAATTCTGAGTTAAATAAGTTAGGTAACCTAGCTAAAATCAAGACCAGGAGATATTGCTGTGGATCAAAGCATTCAACTCAGAGGGGTTGGGGAAAACAAAACAAGAACATTTTTCCTCCTCCCTGACTGGTTTTAATGAGTGGCTCCTTCTCCTGTGTGTCACTCGGGTAACTCCACCAATCTGCTGCTGAGGCTCTTCCCGTGATTCTCCTGTCCCTCACACGCTGCAGTCAACATCTTCACTGAACTGGCCCTTGGCAGCACAACACAGTCTTAGGCACTCCCATTTGGGGGACAGAAATACAGGAGTTTGGAGCAGGATGTAAAAATCTCCTTTTTCCACTACAGTTTCCCCAGTCTGGAATGGTCCCTTGCCAGCAGCATCAAGAATCAGGCAGGAAAACAGAATCACCAATAATTGACTGAACTGTCCTTCACACTATCTTCATTTCCTCAACAATTCTAATAAAAATTGAAGGCAAAGTGGTTTTGGCTTCCTTCTATTCCTTTCTTAAATTCTTCCTATTGATTCTAAGTCTTCTTGAAAAATCAGGTGATCTGAGCAGTGAAGAAAAGGACTGTGACATCTCCCAAGGACAACATTTGCCATTTTTCTGGTTTTGGCTGAAGACTATGCACGGGTATAATGCTTAGTGGCAATGACATTTGGAATGAATTTTGAGGTGAAACTTGTAGATACATTTCTAGAAGAATCATCAAAAAAATCGAACATTTTTTAAAAAAGTCTTCCTAACAATCTGGGTTTCAGCTGCTTATATAAAAACATAAAAGGAAATTATGTCAGCACATATCCACAGAAGAAGCTCAAAGGGATGAATGATGTGGAACATCACCTCGTTGCAGTTCTGCAACACCTGCCCTAGGGCCCTTTCAGATGTCCTCTCCTCCCACTTCTCCAGACTTTGCTGCTTGCCACCGTTGACAAGGAGCGGCTGAGAAATGCCAAACTAGAGGCTATGTTTGTAACTGTAAACCCCTTGATGGTCACATGTCTTGCCTACCTAGAAAAGCCTACCCAGAAAGCGTAAAGCTCAACAGATTTCTGTTCTCCCGAGCAAAAAACCAGATCCAGGTAGCATGAGGGACATCCACAGGAGATACTATTCCTGCTCTATGCATAGAACACCTTTCTGTCCTGTATTCATGCCTAGGAGCCATAATCTTGAACAGCAAACTCCTGTCAGCATCCTCACTCCTGAAAAATAGAACGGAGACTGGATAGCTGAAGACTGGAGTTCCTGAGGAGACAACTGTAGCAGTAAAAGCTTGAGCAGTGGAAAGCCCAGTGGCTGGGCTAGCTCAGTGACAGCCATCAAAAAGGCAGCAATTAATTACATCCCAGTGGAAGATGTTGTGTTCGAGGAAGTAGAAAAGACACATATCCTAAAAGAACAAGATTTCTTACAATGTGTGCAAAGTGACATAAAGCAACAGGAAATGCTTCATAAGATGTAATTAAAATTGCAAGATCTACAGACTTCATAATCTAGGGGTAAATGTTTAGGCCATAGCCTATATTTCCTATTGTTAAAATAGCAGTAAGACAGTTTCGCATTTACCTTTTCAGATCAGAAATCTGCGTGTTTGCATCAAGCAATTTGTTCTCAGTTGCATTTAATGTATCCTGCAAGTACACAAGGAAAAAAAAAATAAAAAGCCTAGAAACTACAGAAGTGTATTCAGAAAAAAGTTAGGAACTTTACATCAGTCTTGAAAACAAAACGTTAAATACGCCTTCCCATTTGAAAGGGAGGTCCATTACATTGCTTTGGCTTTGACTTTGCAGTATTTTTACTGTCTATGAGTGGAAAACCATACATTCCAAACTCCCTCCTTTTCCCCTCTCCTGGGCATTGAAGATGTAGTAAGAAGCCATCAGTTAAAATAAATATGGATCTTCCTGTTAGATCTTTTTCAAAATACCTAGGTTAATTCTACAGCACATTATCACCTATTTTGCATGTTCGATTTTTTAATTAACTAGCATGTACTTACCTTTACTCTTTCATGTTCTTTTCCAAGGGACTCGTATTCTCCTAAAAGCTAAAGCAAAACAAAATAAAAAGAACACACAAACTCACACTGAGACTATATACAATTAACAGTTTCTTTGACTGCATAAAATCATCTAAATTGCTTGTCTAACATAAGCAGAAGCACTACAGGGGATACAGAGCGTACTTTAATATTATTTGTCAAGTTCTAGCATCTTCTGATTGGAACAAAAAGTTACAGAGAGGACAAGAGCAGACAGAGCTACAGACACAACATATTTCTAATTTTCAAATTATTTATCTCTACAGAAACTGAAGGACCAGAACAAACCAGTAAAATTCCTCACTGACTTTTTAAAGCTGACTTTGCATTTTGAAATTTTAATTGTAAAAAGGAATTAAAGCATGAAGTAGTTTTTTCAACTAATGCCCATTTTGCCAAAACAAATACATGTAAACATGCCATCAAACTACTATTGAAGCATCAAAGGAATAATTCTTTTGATTCAGTCTGAAATCGTACATAAAATTAACGGTTTTACCAAGTTGTGATGACTTATGAAAGAAATTCAGTCCACTCCTGCTAAGCTTGAGAGGAAAAAATAACTTGCTCCAAAATAATTTCCTATAATATCTCTAAAAGTAAAATTAACTAGTAGCACATAAAGTAATAAAATACCTGAGATGGACTATGACAAGTGTTATCACATCAAGTACAAACTTGCTGCATTAAATACCTGATTTTAAATATCTATTAAGTCCATAGTGTCACCTAACACCTTGCCTACTAAGTAGTCAGTTGGGTAATTTCTCTCTTGGATGTGCATTAAGACTTTCCAATAGTAAACTCTGAGTAGTTCTCCAAACCCCACAACTTACTGTGTTCATAACATGCTTGTGCAACTGTAAACACCATTGCCCATTTTCTTACTCACATTTTGGAACATTTTATTTTCTTCCTTTAGCCTTGTATTTTTATTATCAGATAACTTGTAAGCTTTTTCAAATGCTTCCTCTAGATCTTTAAGCCTTGATTTTAGTCGACTGATAGTGTTATCCTTCTCTTTATTATTTGTGCGCATTTCTTCAATACGTTCTTGCAAAACTTTGGAAGTATTACTGACTGCATAAAAGCGTTCTCTCCAATCTGCCTGTAGGAGAAAAAACCCATTCACTATAATGCTTACCTAGCAGATTTTTTTTCAGTACAAAGCATAATCTAAAAATAATCTAAATAGAAAACAATATATCTGTACATGAACTAAACAAGAGTTTTGCTTATTTCTGTGGTGTAAAAAGAACAAAGACTAAGACCCCAAAAGTTGTATTTATTTTATAGGACTTAAATTATCTAGAGGTTATGCCTCTAATCCCAGCTGACCCTCTTGCTTCCAAGCACAGACAAATGTCTAAAAAAGGTGGAATGAATTAGCCTCTCCAGGTGTCTAACTTTCATGAAAAATGTCCTCCTCTTTGAGCAATAAATGCAGCTATGCAGTCATAAGCAAACTGGTGTGACCTAGCCAGAAATACTATACAAATATACTTATAATATTTGTGCCCTGGTGCAGGTGGGATTTGCTGTTATCACAGCTCTAATAAGGAAATCAAAGAGAAAGTAACTAAACCAAAATTAATTTAAAAAAAAATAAACCCAAACCCTAAAGAGAGACATCATAAATGCATCACAGTATTTCACTCTTAAACTTTGTTTGATCCCTGATAACTTGGAAAGGATGTTCATAAGCAAAAGCGATGATGATACAAGGACAGTCTCTTAAGGAAGTCAGCTCAGAAAGTCGCCACTGTAACATATTGGCTGATGTCATGTATTAAGGAGAAAGGTTGAAAATAAAGACAGGTGGAAACACAGATCAACTTAATAACGAACAGGTGCATTCTCTTACCCTTTTAGTTAAAAAGCAACTTGAATTAAGAACATATACTTACCACTTGCTTTTCTAGCATATTATTCTTATTTTCAAGGGTTTTTATGCGAGCACTTGCTTCATTCAGAGCTGCATCTAATTGGTCACACCTACTTAGAAGATACAGGTTACAAAAATCTCTCAAAATTTTCAAATAATAAATCTACATTTCACAGCCTTCTTTCCTTCCTCAAGCACCCCCATGAATTTCAGTGCCCAGCCTGTGACCTCCTCCCATAGTCTTCAACCGTTGCCGCAAGCACCGGGCGTCTCTGCTCAGAAAGGCGGTGGTGCTCCTGGCACCCAAGAAGCAAACGGGGAACACATGCAGAGACTCCAGATGGCTCAGAGCGTAAGAGCCACAGAACCAAAAGCAGCTGAGCTGCACCAGAGCAGTGTTCCACTTCAGCTAATTGATGATGCTGTGTGATAATTAATGACTGAAATCATATTGCAAGCTACTTTAACTCAATAAGCGACTGTTCAGAAGTCACTTTTAATGGTTAGAACACACTAGTGCTGGAAGGTAAGTACAAAAGAGTTCCAACTACCCACACACTTCCACAATTATTCTGAAGGGCATGAATTTTGTAAAGTACTTTAGCTGTTTAAGTTTACACTATGTATTTTGCCTGGCAATAATGATACAAAAATCACAAACTTCTATACATAGCAATAATTCAAACTATATCTAATGGAATATATAGGTGAGGCACCCAGGTTCCAGTAGTAATATCTGGTCAAAGAGCACTGACTGGCAAATTAGCTTTCCAAAGCCACCAAAGAATTCAAAATATCACCTGTATCATCTGTAGTTTTGACATGAAAAGTAAAGAGGGATGATGTTCACCAGCATGACAGGTGAGCACTATCCTACAACATAGATAGTTCCATTACAAATTGCTTATGACTACCTCAGCCTGCCATCCTTTCTTGAGCAAAACTCATACTGGCACCAGCAAAAATCAGGTCAAGCAAGATTTCCAGCCCAAATATCACACTTGCTGCCTAACAATAATTTTAAACTGATCTTAAACAGCTGCATTAAATAACACAAAATTTATATTTAATAGGAAAATATTAGTATCATAGATGCATGAAATCTTCAGAATTGAAGAGTGGCATAAACTTTCAGGTATTCTAAAGAAGCATTCTCAGGTTTTCAAGTGCAAAAAATACCATGTAACAGAGGAAGGGGACAAGTAAGGACAAACAGTACCTGTCAGCAAGATTTTGATTGATTTTCTTCAAGTCTTCAGACGAAGCGTTTTTATGGCTTGCCTCTAGCTGCTGTTTTAAGCTATGTATCTCAGAGTCATAGTAGGCTCGTAGATCAGCTATGTGTCGAGCATGTTTTTCCCTCAAGTTCTGCCTAATCCTATTTTCAAAATTAAGAACAAAAAAATTTCCAGCTATTCACATGACCATGCATTGCTGTATTCATTCACGTATAATGAACTCAGCATATAAGTAACAATATATAGCATATAAATAGCAATATATAGAAATAAGATATACGCTCTCTTCTCTCCTTTGTTATGCACTAGAAACTATGCACGTAAAATTAAAATAGGAAAACCCAAACACTGAACTCTTGAAACCAGGACCCCTAGGAAAGCCCTCACACATGGAATACGTTCCGTGTCCGCTTGTCCATGTGCAAATCACGAGAGCTTCAATAGCAAATGGGGGATATTTAATTTTTCCTAAGTGCAGTAATTCTGTGCTTTGATTCTAAATAGGAAAATATAACTCCCACAGAACTTTGATACTTTCTGCCTAAATCAACTCCCTCATACAGCCTATGAAGGAAGTATGTATCTTTATTTTAACATGTAAAAAGAAATAACCAAAGCACTAGAACATAGAAAATTGTTTTGCCTTTCAGTTAAGGCTTTGAAATTCAAGGAAGACAGAGCATAAATACTTGCCTTAAATAGTATGGATTCTATTTTATTCTATTCTATTTTTATTCTATTAAGAATAAATATTCTTTATTCTTAATAAAGAATATTAAATAGCATGGTCTAAAGAAAGACAGTTGTAAGAAGTGGAAAATGACTGGTCTATTTACACGCCATCTGTACTTTAGGGAAGAAAAAAAAAGAAAAAAGGAAAAAGAAAAAAAGCAGCAATATTCGGCTATGTTCTAAGCAAACAGAGCTCACATATTTTGTTTGTTTTACTAGTATTTTTAAGTTTCACTTTTTTCATGAAAGTACCAACCCTACGACTTTTAAAAAAGAAAAAAAAATTACTTACTTTGACATTATCACAGGATCTTCAACAGATGTCACTGAAAGACTATATTCTGGCAAACTGTTGTCAGCACACTGAGTAATAGAAGATGGAGTTAGAGTCAGTGTTTCTTCCTCCTCAGTGTTGACTAAATTATCATTATTAGCATCCGTATATGCCATTGGAAAGGGACAGCTGGTCTTGTTTTCATTTTGGAATGGGTGATTTCTCCAGAGGTCCAAATGCACAGCTCTGCTGTTAGCAGGATATTTTGGAGAATCATTTAACTGAGATGAATTACTTGTCTGTGAAAAAGAGTCTGTCTCACAACGACTTGAAAATCCATGCTCTGCCATAGAGTCTGGAGAAAAAGGAGTAGTCTCTTCAGGAATATTGAAAAAACAGCGTCCTGGGCTCTGCTGACCTGGTTTCATATGCAGGGTTGGGTCCAACGTCAATATCTAGGAAATAAGTTATAATGCTAAAAAATTTGTGATTTAACTTTTGTTCTTGTAAATAGTGTTTAACTGAAGATATTAGTAATCCGTATCATATATTGCAGGAATTATACTGAATATTACTACAATCATTTGGTAGTGACAAGCAAAATGAAGAGACCTGTAACAGCTTAGATTATGATATTCCCAACATTCGCAACTTGAGTTTCTAAGTTTCCATTAAGAATAAAAGACATATCTAACATCTGTAGCCATCTAGAAAACCTTTGAAATTTCCTTTATAGAAACAGGACTATGATGGCTTCTGGTAGGTTGAAACAATAACTTTGTTCAGTTACAAAAAAATCACTTCATGGATTCTATGATCAAGACAGTCACACTGCAGCTATCGTTATGGGATTTTGAACAAGACTGAAAGGTGTATAAAGAAACAGACATGGTAAAGAATATTTCCACAACCTATGCCTCTTCTGTTTCACGAGCAGAATGAACTTGTCTTCTGGGAAGTAGTAAGAAAACCCTGCTTCTGTGACTGCAGTTCCACACGCGTTTCATCAGCTGCAGCCTCAGCGTAAGCAGATTCGTCCCTGCGCCACCCTCAAGGTTGTGCAGCAAAGGTGCTGTTTACCCAGGGTATACTTAGAGGTTCTTTTCTGCTGGATCCCTTCCCAGTCTGGTTCATCACACGGCTGCACAAATTGCTGTTCCAGCGTAACACTGGAGGTGGCAGCAGGGGCCAATTATTGTAAAACCAGTCTGTAACCGATCGGATCTTCAAAGGGAGACAAGAAGAAATTAGCGTTACCTCTGGTGGGTGACTTGACTGGGAAGGCAGCATAAAATTCTGGTCTGGCAGCTGCTTGTTCTCCCTTTGTCTTTTATGATAAATATCCTTCAATGATGATAGCTTTGTTTCATCCGCAGAAGACAACTTCAACAGGAAGAATTGCCTCATTAGTTTGTCTGAACACAATCCTTCATCCCCAGTATAGATAAACAAATCGTGGGGTGGGTTCAGCTAACAAATCAGTTCAGAACAGAAGGCGGCTTTATTCAATTTAAAAAGGGGTCTTTAATAAGACACATATACCTTTAACATACTAGTTAGTCTCTTTTAATCCAAACAAAAAATTTTCTTTAAATTATAAAAGGTCAATAAATTCCAAGTGACTTTACTGGGGGTAAATGAATAATGAAGGAACAGAATACAAGAGACTGAGCTAACAAAAGAGTCCTCACAGAAAAGTTGCTTCCAGAGGGCTGATTCCATCGTAGAAAAAAGATGACAAACAACTGTAAGACAACTTTAAAACACATACAAAGTTTACCTGATCTGGTGATACTTTTGTGGAGAAAGTATCATCAAACTCACTTCTGAAATTCTCTGGTAAAGTGTGATACATCTCCTTTTCATCTAATTTCCAGTACGAAAGTCCTGATAGGAAGAAAGAATGAAAGAAAAAAAATTAGAAACTTGAAGCTCAAGGCTATAGAACAGGAATCCCAAAAATCCATTAGTATGATGTTACTTTATCAGCTAAAAAGAATGTTGTATTAATTATTTGCATCTATTGCTTAAGAGTCTCACTAAAGCATTTGTTACCAGAAGCTACAAAAATCTCAATGCAAAGCACGCGTAACAATCAGTATTACATCACACAGCATCAGTAATGAAAGCTAGAAATCAGTGAAGACATACAGATTTACTCTTTGGTGTTCAAGGAACAAACCCTTATTTACCACAAACTTTTATATTTCTACTGATTCCAGTATAGCACTTCAAACTTGTATTACCCAAGGAATAATCCTAGGCAGCCACTTGATACCACAAGCTCTTTGGTTTGGTACTCAACAGCACTCTACAGCATGCAAAAAGACAGACTACCAGGACTAAAAGGGATGGCACAAGAGGAACAGATACAGTCTCATTCCCACTTCAATTTCTTGTATGTCTCCCTCTCTCAATGGGTTGTGAAGAAGCAATAAGTCTACACAGATTGCTGGGCTGCATCTCTGTGCCCTTGTTTGTTACTGAAATGAATCCACCCTGTTATGATCAAAATATGTGAAGTAGTTGTTTGGCTTTCACCAAAAAAAACCAAACACCCACCCCACCACCCCTCCCCACAAGAAAAAAAAAAAGCCAACGACAAAAAAATACCCCAAACCCCCAAAAACACACCACCAACCACCCCTCCCCCTCAATCCAACAAAAATAAAACCACACCAAAACACAAAAAAGCAAATCCCCCCCAATTCAAGAATCACCACATTGCATACTGCATTATTTTGGTTCTGTCTGTTCCCACAATTACTGAATCCTGCCCTTGGCTCACAGGAATTCTGCCTCTATTACCATGCACTCCTGTGATTACTAGGCCAATGATGCTAATATTTGAGTGATCACTTTAATAGTAATTACATTATGAGACAGTTTTAAGCAGAAAGCTCAGCTCTGAAATGTTGAGAGATGTGAAGAAAAAAAATAGCTGCATGTCCTACATCTGCCAGTAGTGATACACAGGAGCTACCATCAGTTTCAAATGCAACAGCAAGAAAAGCAGAATTATGCTATATCAAAGTTTAATAGCTTGTCAGTGCTCAAACCCTCCTCACCTCACCAAAGTTACTGCAGATGCATTCTAGTAAGATTTAAAAAATGAGAATTCAAACGAAAAGGAAATTGTAGTACAAGAAATTAACTGTACCTGAGGCTTCAGACACTAAGGAATTCGGACTTTCATTTGGTTGATTGAGGTAAAAAGTGTAAGGTGGCAAAGCAGCATCAGTAAGGTTTGTCTAAAATTACAAAGGAAAAACAAATTTATAAGGAAAATCCTAAGGCAAGGAAAAAACAAAAATCAAGGGTACAGTTTTTAAAAATTGCATGTAAATGTTATTAGGCCTTTTAAGCAAAGAGATTAAGTTTAATTATACAACATGATCCAAACCTATACAATTTATATTTAGGACAATCACAGTCAAAAGGGGAACTAAGCTAAGCCACATAATCAAAAAACAGCCATATTTTCTAAGTCATGTGCCTGTCTGCTTGTGGAGCATTTGTGAGATTAACTGTTATAAAAAGACACATTTTGGACACTCATCTAAGCTTTCTTGCTCCTTAAGAGGTGCAAGTATGTAGAGGGATGATTTGCCAATGAAGTGTTACTCTTTCCTCATCCTAAGATTGGGATTTCTTATATTCAGCTGTTATGACTCCACCTACCACAAATCTGGAGGTAAACGCTATCATCTCAGATAGACAAGATACTGCATACCCTTCTTCTCAGAACTCCAAACTTTCTCAGCAACCTCCCCAGCTCGTTACAGAAACAACTTCAACCAACACACGGGAAAAAAAATATCATATAATTTAAGATTTGCTACAATTCTCTTCTTCCTGAATCAAAGGAAGAAGAGTCCTTGATATAACAGTGATACAAGACCAACTGAGTAAGGGCAGATAGCTTTAAAATGGTCATCTCCCATTGCTCTTTTCTACCGTACTTTGGGCTTTTTGTTCCACTACCGCAGCTTAACAGTCATGCTACTTTGGCAAATTTACACCGCTCATACAACTGAGGATTACAACAGGATAGTAACCACTGACTTCATAAAAGTAAGTAAGAACAAAAATTTAGAACTAAAGCTTTGGAAGTTTTTGCATGAAGTACCATCTCACCTCAAGGCTATTTTGTCCCTCTTAATGTTTTTATTTAGGTATTCTCCTTTGCCTAAGGAGGAAGAAAGGAAAATGAAGGGGTATCAACTGAATTCTCAAAAAGGAATAGAAAGATAAAGATATTTTCAAAAGCTGAGAGAGAAAAGTGACAATTCCACAGCAGATAAATTTAACTCCTGGTTTGAAATATCCCCTTAGAGTAACACCTTGTTTCCACTGACAGTAGAAGACTAGAGACAGCAAGTCCAACCAGCTACTCTTACCCTCTCTGCATCACCCTCAAAGTGACCACAGGAAAGAAAACAGACCCTGCCTTGAATTAAGAGATTTGTATTTGCTAGTTCTCCTATTCTCTTGTAGGTGGAGTCATTCACAGAGTTTCAGGAATTAGTTCCTAAAAACAGCATAAGGAGAGATGTCTGTGACAATTAACATACTGAAAGTAATTCTAAGACTTCAGTTACGTGTATGATGATTATTTGTACAATCACGTTGCAAAATGTCCTTTTTGGATCAGAACTATTATATGTGATTAAACTTTCCTCCCCAAAAATAATCAGATTTGTGGGCATGCACAATTATTAAGCCAAGAATATGGGGGGAACAAACCTAATTCTTCTCAAAAGAGGTATTTTGAGCCAGTTCAGCAGTCACAGCAATAGCCATTACTACAAATGGTTCTAAAGAGCCAATTAGATTTTCTAAATGTCTGTCGTGGGGTTGGTTACTTTTAGTAACCAGTGCTGTAACTGTGCTTGAAGCAGTTCAATTTAGCCGAATCGGAGTCATACACAGGCATAAAAGAATGTATTATTCTTACATAAACAATACAAAAAAGAAAAATAAATTTAAAAAAAATTTGGGATTTTACTAAGAGACTGCTAAGAACACTACAAAAGCCAAACCAAACTAAGCCAAAATATCCCTGCTATTTAAAATCCCACTCTGGAAGAACACTATCTGTCCTCAACAAAGTGGCCAATGCCTCCGACAGAAAGAGTTCTGTGTACTAAAAGCAACATTACCAGCTGAAATCAAAGATCCTTCCAAAAAATTGTCATGGAAATTACGCATCCCAGCCACCGTAACAAGGTTCGACTCTAGGTTTCCTTTTACAAATGACAGGGAACAACAAATTACCACAACCTGAAGATTCAGTTGAGAATGTGACCATTATCTCTATATGGGAAGAATATGTGCCACTTAGGTAAATAAAGACAAAAATTATGCAAGGAATAAAATAAGTCAAAATAGCTACCTGAGTAAGTATAGAAGGATCCAAGAAGTAAACAGTGGTCACATAAACTTTAAACATATGAATGGGAACACCACTACTCAAGTGCTTAAAGCTAAGTACAAAAGCACATACTGAATCAGAACATAATATAACACTGAAAAAATAGCAGTGACAAGAATAAAATTAGAAAAACATCATAATATAAAAAGAGAGACTTACATTCTGAAGTGGTATATTCTTTGCTTGCTCATTTTCTTGCATAGAGCTCGCACATACTCCTTCAGCATTTATTCTTTTTGGTTGGTTTTGTTTCAACTTTTGTGCCCATGATGTTAAAGATTTACTAGATGGTGAGAAACACACATATACCGTAAGAACATATGCCCTTTTCAGTGGAGACATTAAATCAATTTCTTCAAGATGAAACATAGGCACTGAAAGTCCACTGCCTTTGTGCATTTGCAATAAACAATATGAAGTAACAAATGCTGAAATGTTTTAGGGTTCTTTTTTAAAAAAGGCAAGCAAAACAACAACAAAAAACCCACAAATCAGTGAGAGGAAAGACGCTAATCAACTGCACCCATAGTCAAAATGGCTTTCCTGATACAAAAAAAATCGTTAAAAAGAGGTCTGTATTTTCAGCCAAGAAACTATTTTTTGGTCTGTTCAAGCAGATACTAATCAAAACCACAATGTAATGGAATGTAAATGCAGTGTTTTTTCTTATTGTGTTATCAGCCTGGTTGTAAAGATGATGTCAGCTAAGACAAACTAAGGATGCCTTCCAACTCAAGAGACTCTTCAAGGACAAGAAAGATTGAAACAAGATATAGAAGGAAACAAAAAAATCCCCACCAAAACAGAAGAACAGAAACAAATAGAGACATCCTGAAATTCTTCTTAGAGGTAGATGTGGAACAATTTCCCCATTTTGTTAAAAAATGACACTTTTGAAAAACTAAGTATTGTCCCAGATGGGACACTGAGTGGAAAGAACGCAAAAAGTTTACAACAAAAAATTAAACAACAAACAACACAGTTTGGATTAATTGAACTATTGCACTTTGGATTGAACCCTTTCTTCCTTCAAACTGATTTCATAATACAAAACAGAAAACTATTTCAAAGAAAAAAACTTGCCTTTTTTTATAAATACAGCAAAAAAAGTCACACATGAGTGATTTTAAAAGTAGTCTTAGAAAGGTTTTTCAAACTGAAAAACAGTCATGAATTGAGCTTCTCCAGCTCTAAGTTTCCCTGGGGGTCCATGAATTGCAGCTACCCCCCTCATGGAACTGTGCAACATGAACCAAATACTGGAATAAATCCCAAAAGAAGGGAGGAAGAGGACAAACATATCAATGAGGTTATGATCTACCTTATATGCTAATACATTTCCAAACCAAATTTCTCTAAGGAAAGCTGGTTCAGAGGTTTATTATCAACTAGCAAAATGCAAATTTGTTTTCAGAATTCTCGGTTTTCCCAATAGAGAGCAAGTTTTTATCTCTGCAAACTATTATCAGGGCCTCACAGGCGACATGCTGCCCTCAAGACCTCCGATACCGCATGTGACCACATGAAGCCACTGCCATTACAGCCAAATCTAACATTGCCAAGTTCTGTGCAACTGGAGCACTGCTTGGTTGGTACTATTGCCATATTAGCTAGCCAATCTTTCAAAAAAACTCTTGGTAGACCTATACATCTATTGAACAGAGGGGGAAAAAAAAAAAAAAAGATGAACCAAAAAAACCCAACATAAAACCCCAGACATGTTTAGCTGTTGTCTGATACAACTTCTTACTGTAATGCATGCATATAAGCTAGCAAAAAAGACTGGCTGAGTGCCATATCAGTCATATAAAATTGTTAATCAGCACCTAAAATTCTACTGCACAGATAAACACTGTCTTAGCTAAAGTTGGCAGTAGAAAGTAGATTTTTCGTATTTTCCCCCCCACTATGTATCTACAACAGATAAACGCTGTAGATGCAAATACGCATCATGCAGAAACATTAAGCTAAACAAATAACCATCTATCAAGAAGCATGGGATTTTTTAAAATCAAGATGTTCCATTCAATGCTTACATGTTTGCGGTTACCAACAGCTGTTTACTGAATGGGAACTGTCTACAATAAATTAACATATTTGGAAAGTTCAACACTTACCTGGGGTTTTTTGCACATTGAGCTTCATCAACTTTATGTTCAAATTCAGCAGGAAAAACTAAAATATCGTTCCTTCCTGATGAAAAATTATCCTCTGTTTTGGGGGGGGGGAGTTCTCTTTTATTTTGAACACTGGCTACGACTGCGTCACTCTGCAATACTGCTGCATCACCCTGTCCTTGTGAAGTTTTCTCCATGTAGTCTGTGCACTCGTTAATGTCGTTAGATTTGCTAGGGTTCAGTTCGGAGGCAGAAAGCGTACCATACCCGCTAGTCACCGAAGCATCATTTGCAAAACATTCCTGATGCAGATCAGATGCATTTGGCTGACTTTCTGCTTCATTAGATCTAAGTTGATTGACAACGCACTCATGTTCTTCAAAGATTTCAGAACACATCCCCATTTGACTTTCTAGTGATGAAAAAGTGTCTGTAAGCTTGGCAGGCAAACTTCTGCTCTTGCCGGCACCCCAATTGCTGGTCTGCAATTTCACTAACTGCCTTATCTCATCCTGAATCAGCTACAGGAAAACAAAAGGCAAAATTCCTGTGAGATCATGCCACATATCACATTTCTATTTTGATGCATCTTCAGTTCATATTATTAGTGAGAGAATTAAGAGTACTTATTTCAAATAACTCAAATTTTTCAATGTGTAGACATCTCATGCATGAAGTCAATATATGCATACTGTGCGTAACAGTAAAGTGTGCATGGTAACGATCCTTAATTCCATGCAGTGAATTACAGTCTCAGTAGTCATCAACTAATGTAAAAAAAAAAACCCCGTGCATGCATGTATTCACTACATGCTTTCAAAACCATAGGTACCTACCAGCCAGCTAAACAAATATAAACTATCTCGTACGTCATGAGAAGTGGACAAAAGTCTTTTCCTAAATTTAGGTCTAAGAATTTATAATTTGGATACACATTTTTAAAGATTGCAAAGATGCTTTAATGAAAGTATAAACCATTACTCTACTATGCTAATAGGAATAATGTACCTCTGTAAGATTATTTGCATAAAATGGTTTTTAAATATCTGATTTAGATAATATGTTATTAGGTGTTTCATATAATACAAAGATCAACATTTTAATTGTTTTGGTATCTGATGGAGTGGAGCAAACCTATAATCACATCACTAGATTTAACAGGTTACGTATTCTTTAGTCTACAATGTCTGCAAAGAGTTATTTCAGTGTATTAGGTAAGTAATATGTGGGGGTTTTTTAAAAAAAGTTTTACAGTTGTGCACCGGTGTACTGAAACAGCTCTGAGAAACAACTACTGCTTTTGTCAAGGGCTATGAAGAGCCTTCAGGTTAGTACCCACGGCTGTGTCCTTTGGCCAGCAGTCAGCACTGCTGCACAGTTACGCTGAGATTACTGAACTCTGCCTCAGCACACAACTCTTACTACACATTACAAGTATATAGTTGTTTTCAAAAACATGTGTCAAACTAATTCCCTCAGGGGAGGGGGGAAGAACTTGCAATAATTTTAAGAACATGGAACTCTACTAATTCTTTTTTTTTTCTTCCACAGAACTACAGTACATTACTCACATATGAACAGCAAGCGTAAAGCACAAATTGAACAAAAATCATTTTTTCTCTGAAAGAAATAAAAAAAATAAAACTTAATTTCAGAGGACCCTACATGTGACACTAGTCAGAACCAAGCCTCATGTTTAACTAACTTGCAATAGAATTATCAATTGAATTTAAGCTCAGTCTTCCTATGCAAAAAACAAAAGCACAAAAAAAAAAATACAAACAGGGATGAAGTCTTCTGCCATAACAAAGCTTTTTGTTGTGCTAATGATTTCTGTCATGACTGCAGCAATCATTAGCATTTTAATTCTGTGATTCAACTTTGTCAGGAAGGTAGGGAAGGCAGAACAAAAGGGAAGAGACAGAACTGGGGGGGAAAAAAAAAACCCACAAACTGATCAGATTCTCTGCTGATATTTAATCTTTGACATTAATACCTTGTGTGGGAAAAGTGAAAGGCTACTACCCCAATTAAATAGCACTTTTACTTCTCTTTGAATAGTCACAAATAAGTCCAAGAGAAGAAAAGACCTGGGAAAAATAAGACGACATTTCTATAGTTTTGGGACTGTAGATAACTTTTTTAAAATTCTCTTCAACAAAGTCTGATCTTAGGGTGATCCACAGGCGGTGATGGTTTTTCATTGGCATACTTCTCTTCTCCTGTATAAATCACTTAAGGCAAGGACTGACCCCACTGATTCTAAGATTAACTCGAGGTCTCTTGATCTATATTTTCATACAGATGAAGATGTCCTTTTATAAGCACAGCTGGTTTTTAAACACAGAACAGTGCAAGCCTTATCTCAGAGTCATGTCAATGCTAATGTAGCATCTTGCTTTTCTACCCCAAGAAGTAGATTATTAGCTTTGTCTTTTTATTATTCATATTCAAATGTCATGATTCGCCTCTTTTTCAGTATTTTCACTAGGTCATTGGAACACCAGTTTGTTTGGAACAGCTCCATCTATTTTATCTAATGCACTCATACCACTGAAAGTAAGTTATAGCTGTTGGTTTTACATTTAATGTGGCAATTCATGCAGTTACTGAGTCCCTGCTGCTACCACAAACTCAACTCTTCCAGAGGTAGCCTTTCCTATTAATAAAAACAAAAACTGGCAAAGCCAACACAATGTATTAGTGAAGACTATGATTAGCAACAAGTGAATCAACCCAGTACAGTAAGAGGAAGGAAATACAAGGGTAAGGAAACACTGGTGGGACAAAAATAATGAGATGGGAAAAGGGCAAAAAGGCTGGGGAGGAGTGGGAGAAACAGGAGATAGGATAAAAGGACAGTACCTCTTGTTAGTTCAGTTCAGGAACTGTTGATTACTACTAGTGTAGAGGGCATCAGGAAAGGGAAGGGAAAAACAGCAACCAAAACGATGAAGATATTAAGCATTATGTATTTACAGAATTACTGTCTTTTATACATACATACACATTTCTTCGGTTTTAATGGATAAACATGGTTCAGCAAAAATGTGAATCTTCATATGTGAATCAGGAGACTGTTTAACTGGAGGGTGAAATAAGTGTTCAGCTATTACAGTGAATGTTTTCCTATGCTGTTCCTATAATCTCTAGATGAGGTATGACAAGTTGCATAACATTTTCTAATGAAGAGAAAACTACAATGTCTCTAAATTAGAAATTACACAGTCTAGCAGTTAATAAAAGACAGTTTATACCTACAAAATCCAATTATCGTGTGGGCATTCTGAACCAAATCTTTGTGAAAACAGAACAATTGAAAACAAGTAATCCAAGAATCTTTACTTCTGAAATGGTTCCTACCAGTTACTTTGTTAATTAGCCAAGGCTGCCTCAAATATGCAGCCTGTAAATTGGCATTCCAATCATCCACTTGCATTAACTGCCTGTCTGATATACTTAAGAACACAGGAGTGCTGGAGACCATATTGTATTGTTTTGGAGGGCAGGGGGCACGGGGGGAGAAAAGAAACGTTCAGCCTAACCTACCTACATGAACAAATCATTACTTACTTGGATTTGACGGTGGAACTGCTCTCGCTGGGCAACTATTTGTTCCTGACATTGTTTTTCTACCAGTCTCAATAACTGTAGCCACCTCGTCTATTAAATCACAGAGTAAAATAATTAAAGCACAGTCATATGGTATCTCTTACCTTTAACTACAGAATAATAGTTAAATAGTTTTGCAATCTCATTCTTAGGCGTTGACTTAATACAAAGTTTAATAACAGCACCGTGGTTATCCACCCCATAATACATGCAGCCCCCTATCATGTCAGTCAACAGAAACAATTCACTGTGGACACATTCACTTAAAAATGGCTCTTCTAGACAGCAAGGTAACACATGTCTATGTTCGGCTTAAAAACAAACAAATAAGGGAAGAGAGTTATTCTATTTTTCAAAAATTTCTTAAAAGTAGAAACAGCTGACAGGAAAGTACAGTCAAATTTTGGAAAGGTTGATTCCAGTTCAATAAATTATTGGCAGTTGTCCAGCGAAACAATCTAGCTAAAGGCCACGATGCGTAACTATTTAGTGAAAACAAAAAGATAATTTAAAAAAATAAAATATATGGCGTTGCTAAAATGTGGTAAAATCTGAATTTTAAAAACTATTTTCTGCTAATGTTTATGGAGTCTGATGCTTGAAGCATAGGACACGGGACATAGAACGCATGTGCCTAGACACAGACATCTATATTCTTTTCTTGGAGCTGTTAAAGAGCACCAAATTAAGCATCTGTCAAGAGACAGTTTGATGGACCACAGCCAGAAAGCTCAAAAATTCTGCAGGAACAAGCCCATGGTGTGGAAACCTGATGTTCCTTAAAGAGACTAAAAATAATGATAAAATTTAAAGTTAAAAAGGACAAAAACAACATTAAAGAAAGGGTTTGAGAGAATTAGCTCATTGAACCTGCATGTTTTTTTATATTGTTTTAAATCTGGAAACAAACCTACCATCTACACATCTTTACAGATGGAACAATAAATAATTCAACTAAAACAGTGCCATTTTTAGAAAGAAAACTTCTGATTTCTAGAATCACTTGAGTTTGAAGTGCTACAATTTTAAAGGTTTAAATTTTTCAGCTCAAAAACTTGCAATCTTTAAGTACTGTAACTTTGAAAAAAATTCACATCTGTATTATAAAACACTAAGATAAAAAGCTAAGATATTGTAAAAAGCTAAGATAAAAGTGCAATAAAATCCATCCATGTGATTAATTCATACATTGTGAAAGGATTTGTCCCATCATGAAGAATAAACACATACATGTATAGATCTTGCTGCTAAACTATATCATCATTAGATCTGTCTTCCAAAATGCAAAGCCGATACATTAATGTAATTTTTTTAGAAAATAAACCTTAACACCAAATACCTCGCAGTTCTTCACAATTTCTGAGTCAGCATTTCCAGTGTTCTGGATATCTTGCATAAAGGAGGCAAACAGCTCAACAGAACCAGGCATTAACGACGACCTGATATACCCTGAGTAACCAGAAACTCCATTGGGATTGGATGAAGGACTTCTGGTGAAACATAAGGAAAAACATTTCAATTATTTATTGCGCCAGTTGTCGAACATAGTGGCCAAAAATAATATACTGCATACGCTATGCATCCATAAAAGAATTATACAATTAATTTACATTGTGACCCTCATGCTGAAAAAAAAACCCTGATACATTCGTAAGAATGAGGATGATTTTCAAAAAAATGTCAAAGAATCCCCAGCATGCTTCACTCTTATCCTACATACTATTAAAATGCAGTAGCTTTCCAAGAGAGACAGCATAATCGGCACAGATATTACTGCTCACTAGTACAAACACCAATAAATACAGCTTTTCATCAAATCTGTCTGCTTCTTCATAGATTCTGAGGTCAAGGCCTACAGATATAAGCTTCTGTGTAGCAATGATTTATGAAGTCCAAGACTACTGCCTCCTTTTGAGAAGCTACAGATGCAGTAAGTGACCTGGAATTCTCATCTTAACAGGTCAGTCAAGAAGAACGTCTCCCAATCTGTCGCTTAGGCCATTAGTCTGTATTTGCCTTTCTTATTCACTGGGAATACTTTGGCCATTGAACCAAAAAACAAGTCAGTTTTTCTAGGCTGCTGTTTTCTGCAAAGGATTTAGCATAATGCATGATTTTTCCAAAGAATGATCTCTTACACTTTGTCTAAGAGAGGTCTCCCTCCTGCCCCATTTTGAGAGACACAACGCAATGGAAGTTACTAAGTTTTTAAGTAAGATTTAACCATTCTTTCAGTAAGGCTTTTCTCATTAAGGATTATACCTCCAAATGCAAAAAAAAAAAACCCACCCCAACCCAACAACCAACCTAAAATATATTTTAGGGCTTACAGAATATTACAGATTACATATTATAATACATATATGTTTACGTTTATTATATACAATATTACATATTATTTCAACTTAGTAACAATTGTTACTGTAAAAGTATACTAACTAAGCAAAACAAAAATAATAGAAGTATTTGTTAGGTGTAAAGGAATACAGAATATCAGTGGTTCAGTTTATATAAAATTAATCATGTAGAGTTAATCAATTAGCATCAGGCTGCACTGGCATACATACTACTTCTATAGAACTTGCCCAGCGTTAGTAGCTAAAATTGCCGAAGCCTCACACCGCAAGCTTTCACCTAGGTAAGCTGAACTTGTTTTCAACTTAGTTTGTACTTAGTTACACCGGGGAAGGCCCCGAGACCAGTACAAACCCAGAGATAAGGAAGCTGCTACCCTCAGCAGAGGCTGCAACCCGACAAGGTAAGAACAGTTAATGGCCATCTGGAGAAAGGGAAAGAATCCCATGAGGAATAAGACGACCCCATACCATAACTTACCATGGGACCAAGGGGCACGTGCAAGCCACATGAAGAGTGGATACACAGATTGCAAGGCTATAATTGCCTAGGAATTTCTGTGCTTTGGTCCCTCTCTGGAGGCACCCAGCTCAAGCTGTCCTTGCTGCTGTACCATTTGAATAAATTATCTGGGGGGTAGAATTTTGCCTGAGACTCTGCTATGGGAAACCCAGGACGAAGAAACTTATTTAACAGTTTGGCACCCCAGCTGGGACCCTAGGCCTCCACCTTCCAATCCTCTCATCTCCAAACATCCAACTGCTGGCATCAGGTGAGTTCACCTGGCAGATTTGGAGTGGGAGGCACCAAAGGATGTTAAAATTCCCTAAGTACATTTAGTGAAAATACTGTAAGGGGTTCAAGTCTCTACATTGCTGCAGCTTGTTGCAAGCGTGCAGCCTGATCACCATAAGGTGCACATAGAAGGGGGTTCAAGTCACTCTTAGTAATGGAAAACCAAGGGAAACACACCTGGCATAGAGAAGGGGATGCCCTTAGCCGAGGTGTTAGAAAATTGCAAGAAAATTAATGGTACAGTCAGTTTGTTGAAGAAGCGCACAGCTACATTATGTCAAGAAGATTGGCCGTTTTGAACAAGAGCGGGTAGTTCGGCAGAACGGTAGCCACCGCAGGAAAATTCTGACCAGGAAAAAACTTGCCTCTCTTCAGCATCACCTAGAGGATTGATTCCCAGGACAAACGGATTACTGGTACGTTTGGGACAATTGGGGGTGGGACAGAAAGCACCCAGATCACTGGTGTGGCGTGAGAGAGACATTACCAAAAGTAACAGCTGCGGTACCCCATGTTAGTACCCCACATAAGGCCTCAACTGAGCCTGCCCCGCGTTACGCTCTTAGTGATTTATCAGCTGCATCGACCTTACCGGCTGCTGGACCCTGTCCTGTCATTTCTAATATCTAACTTAATCCTGCCGCTTTACATGGAGCGGTGGGTGGGGTGAACTTTCCTCCCTCCGTATTGCCTGTATTTACTAATCAGCCCTGGAATCCTAGTCATTTAGCTTTAGGGGGGAGTAAGATGCCGAGACTGAGAAAGGATGCTGAAAAACGTGCTCAGTTATTTTCTAAAACATGCACAGGTGTAACCCAAGTTGGGGAGATACTCAAATACTTTTAAAAGAATTGTTTCAGACAGGTGAAGAGGAAAAGATAATAAAGATGCAGAACTAGCACAATAAGCTGGGGGCGGTAGAAACCCCCAGCCAGCAAATGATCCAGACTGGGATTATAACAACACAGGAGAGAGAGCTGCCTGTGAAACTGGACTCCAAAATATAGTAGAAGCGATTAGGGCATGTGGAGAATTGGGGGTAAATTGCACTAAGGTACAGGAGCACATACAAAGGCTGGATGAACATCCTAGTGATTTTTGGGCACAACTCCAACAAGCCTTGTTGAAATGTGGGGGAATGACCACACAAATTTTTAACGACACGCTTGCAATTAGCGTCTTTATGGATCAGGCAGCCCCTGATAAAAGGAAATACTTTAAAGAACACATGCCCAGATGGCAGGGAGATAATTTGCAAAAAATGTTGAGTGTTGCTGTGTTTGTGTGATGGACATGAGGAAAGGCAGAAAGCTGAGCAGATGAAAGAAAGCGAAGGAACAGCAGGCAAATTTTCTGGCCGTGGCTTTGGCAAGGAACTTGCAAGGGAGAAACAGGGGCGGAGAGGGGAAAGAGACTGGGTACAGGCTCTGGACTAAAACTGGAAAGAACAGTTAGGAATGGTGTAAGAGTGTTAATATTGTGGGAGTTTAGGACACACAGCATCACCTACGTTGGAAGAGACCTTTAAGATTGAGTCCAACCATCAACCTAACATTGCCAAAGCCACCACTAACACATGTCCCTCAGCACCACATCTACCTCTCTTAAATACCTCCAGGGATGGCGATTCCACCACTTCCCTGGGCAGCCTATTCCAGTATTTGATAACCCTTTCAGTAAAAGAATTTTTCCTAATGTTTATTCTAAACCTCCCCTGGCGCAATTTGAGGCCATGCAGAGGGAATGCCCACTCCAGCCACAGTGATGGACAAGAGAAGGAAACTGTCATGGGAGAGAACTGCCCCAGGAGGACTCCTAATCACAATGACTGGAGGAAGGGGACCCTGCGGATCTTGGGGTGAGGCTGGAAGAATCTGAAATTTTTAATATGTAGGAGACCCAATTAGACCAGCAGGAGCATATTATAGGTAAAAAGTAAGGCTGCAACACTAAATTCTTGCTGAAAGTGGGGGCTACATCATCTGTTTTGAATTTTACTCCAAAAGGATCAAGAACCACAGAAAAAATTATGTTCCTTTGCAAAACCCCCATCTAGTCCTGTCTGTAGATGGCTCGTCCTACTACCTACACAGACAACGACAGACTGGGACGCTGTGGTCAATCAAGGGCAAGTAACAGAAGCCAAACCACTCCCAACAAGGATGAGCACACGGAACAGAACTAATAGCCTCAACGCATGCAGCACATTAGGGGCAAGGGAAACGAGTCAACATCTACACGTATTCTCCATATGCTTTCAGGGAAAGTCATGCAACTGGAATGCTATGGAAAGAGTGAGGATTTTTCACATCATCAGGAAAAAAGAGAGTATCCAACGGACAAGGAATAGATAACTTGCTGAAACACTCCAACTACCTAAAGAAACTGCTGCCATACACTGCCCAGTGCATACTAAGGCCACTACAGAAATTAGTAAAGGAAATTACCTAGCTGATGCAGCCACAAAGGCTACAGCCCCACCGCCTCTGAGAGAATGCGTGGTTGAGATTCCTGCAATAAACCAAAGCAAATGGCCAAATTTGACAGACCCCAAAACCATGTATGAGAAAGACTGCTCAGCAGAAGAAAAGGAACAATGGGGAAAGTAGCGAGCAAACCAAGATAACAATGGAAGATGGACAATTGGAGGAAAAGCAGTACTACCAAAGAAATATGTAATTACTGTGGCCAGATGGTTTCACAACAAAACTCCTGGGGGAGCAGAGGCAGTAGCTAATCAGGTACAGGAAGCATGGGCAGCACCAGCAACTTCTGCTGCTGCAAAAAGAATCACTAGTAGCTGCCCAACTTGTCAAACGTTCTTGAGTCAAGCTCAGAGTTAGGGGGGCAACTGTGGGCTTACTTCCCCTTTAACAACTGCAAGTAGATTACGCAGATACGCCATCCACCAGAGGATACAAACATCTACTTGTAACAGCAGATCAACTGTCAGGCTGGGTGGAAGCCTTCCCAACAAGAAAAGCTGACACAAAAGGAGGACTAAAAGCTTTATCGAAAGGAATTATATCAAGATACGGTGTTCCAGAGTCAATTGAGTCAGACAGGCATGCTCATTTTACAGCAGATATAACCAATCAACTGTACAAATTGCTAGGAATAGAAAGAAAACTACATACCCCCTATCACCTGCAGTCTTGGGGACAAGTAGAAAGGATGAACAGAACATTAAAAGAAGATAGCAAAAGCAGGTACACGCACCAGCTTAAAATGGCCTGAAGCACTGAATTTAGTTCTATGGGATGACCAAAACACTCCGCAACAACCCACAGGACAATGTTGGCAGAAATTCTCTTTGCAAAGCACTTAGCTATGCCAGGGACTTACATTGTGGCTAAGAGGAGCCTGTTGGACAGGAATGAACGGATGACCCAGTATGTTTTGTGTATGCAACAAAGGTTTGAAGAGAAAAGGAAATATGATCAGTACTATCAACCTATGCCACCTGAGATACAGGTACATGACATACAACCTGGAGATAGTGTTTGTTAAAGGAGAAGCCGCTGCCTGAGCATTCACACACCATTCAAGGAGTCGCACACACACACCACCTGCGTCTTTAACTGCTTGGAGCAGGGTCCCTCCACAGCAGACAACTCCAGTGGGCCGACCTGTGCCCCTTTCGACTCCTCACACACACTTACTCTCAGGCGCACTCCCTCCTTCTTCAGGCTCAACCCGAGGTTTCCTACAGCAGAGATCTCAGCATCAGATTTTATAAAAATAAGTCACTTAATTGAAAAGAACAGCAGCAGTCAGCCCAAGCTGGGTGTCTCTGACAAGGGAGGGATGCTGAACAAAGAAACCCCTGGGCAATTATAGCCTTGCAATCTATACAGCCGCTCTTCATGCATCTTTTAGTCCAATAGTGATTTTTGGTCTGGGCTGTTCTAGCACCTTATCGGATTCTTTTGCTGTGTCCAGGCAGGCCATTGACTGCTCCTATCTTGTTGATTTGCAGTCTCTGCTGAAGGTTGTCACCTCCTTATCTGCTGGTTTATGCTTCTCCTGCACCTGCACTCACTGGCGGAACATGGGAAACTGAAAAGTCCCAAACTGAGGGAAAACACTACTGAAACATCAGTGTGTTTTCAACATTTTTCTTATACCAAAAGACTAAACACAGCGTTGCGCCAGCTGCTAGGAAAATTACAGAGAAAATGAACTCTGTTGCGGCCTAAAGGCCTAAGCCGCGTGAAGAGCATGTGAAGGGCAGATGCATAAATTGCCCAGGAATTTCTGTGTTCTGGGTCCTTCTCCAGGGGCACGCAGCGTGAGCTGGCCTTGCTGCTGTACCGTTCAAATAAATTACTGGGGGGAGGGGGATTTTTTCCTGAGACTGTTATGACAAACCTTGGACAAAGAAACTTCTTTAACATAGGAATTTCTTCAACATGTTACCTGTTACAGTTAAAGTTACAGACAGAGCCGTGGGTATTTCTGACATCAGCATCTGCAGAAGATGAAGGGACTTCTTGTACAGTATTCACATCACAGTTTTCCATACCTTAAGCTCAAGTATGACATTAGCCTGAAAATACAAAGAAGCAAGCATCACCCTCAGATTTTAAAAAGCCATTTGACTTCGTTGTTTTAAGAAAGAATATTTGATTAAAGACACAGTTATTTCAGCCAAACCACCCCAGAAAGTGCTAGCTTTCCACAACCAACCTCTCTTCCTTGTCCTGCGCCATGCTTGCAAACATGTGCTATTTAGTCAGCCTTGTATTTGCTGGGACTGCTGTGAACCAAAGAGATTCCTAGCTGTGCATCACACATCTAGACTGGGCTGTAAAGGGTGCCTGAATCCAAAACATTCCAGGTAGAACAGTGTTGTTGGGGTTGGTTTGTTTGCTCAGTTTTTTAAATCTGAGGCTCCACGGAGTTTTTGAGACTTCCGTGAAAGGGCCTATTATCAACGTATTTAAATCTCCTGAACAAGGATCTGCACCTGCACTGGAAGAAACACACAGCCCCAAAAATAACACTGAGACCCACTGAGTTAGACTCAAGTTGACTGATTCTGCCATTTGTGTGTGTAATATTTGGCTCATTTTTTTGTTGTTGGGGTTTTCCCCCCACACACACAGAATGCTTGTTTTATTATTACTATAGAACATTAATTCAAAAAGCTTTGAAACTGTTTTTAGCTACACCTCTTACCAATTAATAAAAAAGTAGCCAAACAGGAATCCCACAGCAGTTAAAACCAGCAGCTGGTTAACTGAAAGCATCATAATAAATAAATACAGAATAGTTGCGTGATGGTCTTACAGCACTCAAAGCGGCAGTTTACAAGAACGACTGTAGAGAGACTTCCCGTTTCCATACATTCACTAAGAAAACACTTGAAATAGATCGATCAATCAGTTCTATAGTGCTTATTTCAGCATCTTCTACACCCTGGTGAATTCAGCCCATGTTCTAACACTGAAGAAGAACCTTACAGTCATTTCACAGATGGCGAATAAAGAGACATTAAGAAATACCATCCTAGTAGTCTGTGATAATACTAAGAATAAATCCCTGCTGCCTTAAAGGAGCACAACACCTTCAAAGCACAACCATTCCTCTTTACAGGGCTTACAAGGACATGCCACTGGCTTTTCCAGATTTAAGTTTTCATTATTTGTAATTACATAGAGATATATGTCTAACAGATAGCTTCAGAAGTACAATGAATTATTTCTACCAGAAACCGATGGACAACTGTCCAATTTTTCCCTGTTTTACTGGAGCCTGCTTGGCTTTAGCAGTAAAACATTTTCCAAGTACTCACTCAAGCTATCTCCTTTGGGTAGGGCTGAAAACATAACTGGAAGGAAGTTATTACAGATACACATATCCCTTTGGCAGAGCTTCTTAGGATAAATGAAAGAAATAAAAATAAAGCCTTTCTTCTTTTTCTAGCGGTCAGTAGTCTGGAAAACTTGAAGCTTATCAGGCACCTAAGCTGACAGATAAAGCAGAAGCTGCAAGTGTCTCAGGAGCAGCAGGATGGCAACGGTGGGGGCTACGTCAGTCACCCCCGTCTCCCCAGGATGAAATCATGGGTGGCCTATCTCAGCAGCACAGCAGATGGGTGGGACTTAGCTGTGACACAGGCTCGTTTCATAACCTCATTAGAAGTCTGTTCGCAATAAAAAAAAAAAAAATAGATATTAAGTGAGCTATAACTGGGCTGAGGAACAGCTAAGATGTCATCTATTGTTTCCATAGCGCAGAACAGTCCTTATACGGCCAAGACCCTGCATAAAGGAGCAGGATTAAAAATAAAAAAAAAAAAGCCAAGCTGCGCGGTATTTTAACTCCCAAGTATCAGTGCTGATTTAGATGCAAACGCCTGGGCCAGCACAGACCCGGGGACCGCGGTTCCGCATCTCCTCCTGAGGGAGATCCGGTTGCTGCCGCTCCTCGCAGACCGCCAAGGGGTGACGGGGCGCCTCGGTCGCCGCGTCCCCTCCCGCCGCCACGGCCCCCGGGACCCCGAGAGGGACAATGAGCCTGTGGGCTCAGAAGCCCCTCTCCCCTCAGGGAACGCCCTCGCCCCGAAAGGTGAGCCCGCTCCAGCGACTCCCTCCGCTCCCAAGTGACCCGCTCTCGCCACGGCTGCCCCCTCAGGGTCGCCTCCCCCCAGTTAGCGGCCTCGCCCCGATCCTGCCCGCCCTCCCCTCACGAGTGACCCCTCCCTCCCTGCAGCCCGGCCCCCTCAGGCCCCTGCCCTCCTGACTCGCCCCTTACCCTCAGCTCTGCCCCCTCAGGG
>VZSF01002155.1:121571-141335 GCA_013398295.1 Chionis minor | reverse complement strand
GGGCGGTGGAGGCAGCCTCGCGGCACTGGGAAGGCGGCCAAGGGCAGCGGCGCCGCCGGCTCCATCGCCCCGCCAGCTGCCCCCGGGGCTCGCCCGGTTCCTACCCGCATTTCCGGGAGCCCGCGAGGAGGCGTCCGCAGCGGCCCGAGAGCTGCCTCCTCCCGCCGCCGTTAGGCGATAAACAGGCGCGGCCCGCCGCCTCCTTCCCGCCGATTGGCGGCCGAGTTTCGAACGTGGTGGGGCAGAGGGCACTCCAGGCGCAGCCGCGCTCGCTGATTGGCCGTCTTGACCGCGCGCCAGGCCGCGCCTTCCGCTCTGATTCGCTACCCGGAAAAGTACGCGCGCCAGCGCGAGGCGATTGGCCAGTGCGGCTGCGCGCCGCGTGGTTTCTCACAACCTGATTGGCCGCGGATGGAAGGCGCGCGTGAGCCCGCCCCTTGTGCAGCCATTGGCTACCCCAGTGCCAATTAGCCTGGCGGTGCGGCCCCCCGCCCACCATGGGCTGCGCATGCGCAAAAGCGGGCTTGGCGGCGCAGGAGTGCGCGAGACGGCGTAGGTCTGCGTGCGCCTGCGCAGTGCGGCGGCGCTGGCCCCAAGTCGCCTGAGGTAAGCGATGGCGGTGGGGTGCGGGCCCTGTCCCGGGCGTGCGGGGCGCCCCCCCCGCCTCGGCTCCTCCCGGCCGTGGCGAGGCCCAGTGGGCGAGTTCAGCCCGGCGGGGGCCGGCAGGCCTGGGAGGGCCGGGGGGCGGCACAGGGAACCGCCGAGCCGCGGGTCTCGGTCGGCCGCTGCCCTCGGCTCGTCAGCAGCTGTGCCGGAGCCTGTGCTGCAGTCCTGCCGCTCGCCTTGTTTCCCGGGCGTACGCGACAACACACGCAGTTGCTTGCGCGAGATTTTCAGCCAAAAACAGTTGCTTTAAAGCACTGTTTAATCAGCTCTCCGGCGCGCACGGTGTCGCTGCGCCGTCACCGCCTCTGAGTCCAGCTGCCCGCTGTGGTCACCTCTGCAACCGTGTTAAAAAACGGGAGATCAGCGTTCCTACTGACACAGTTCTTCTGTGCTTAAAAAAAATCTCAAGGCAAAGCACTTTTTTTTTAATTTTGCATTGTATGTGTTTCTTGGGAGACTTTCTGTGCTAAGTGAAATCTCGAGAAAACTACTATGTTCTCATTTTAGTCTTGTTTTATAGCTGTAGTATTGATTAGCAGAAATAGGCTTACAGAGAACATGACTTTTTTACCTTGCCGTACCTATTAAGAGCAGGCAGCTTGGAGAGCCGTCAGTCTTGGTTTTAAACCACCTTAAACGGGCAGGGGCCCGTATTAAACCTGCTGGTCAGTAAAAGCTCCCTTCAGAACTAGGTAGTGGTTCTGGTTTCTGCGTGGATTTTGCAGCCAAAAAACCATTATTACCTTCTAGTGCCACCAAGTGGACATCTTTACTTGCCAATAAAAGCTTTCTCAAAAATTATTTTTATCACATATATGTTCAACTTTAATGGAGGTTTATTGCTACATGCCACTTCTTCACATCCTGCAGTATTTTCTTCTGAATCAAATAAAATACTTCAAGCATAACAGCACGCTTTGTTTTAATTGCTTACCTAATGCCTCGTTGAAGAGTGCCGTTTGGCGGCAGTAGAACCTGACATTCCTCATTCTCCATGAGGATAATGCATCCGTCTGTACTTTTCTGCCTTTTCTAATACCTTGACCTGGGAAATAACAGCATATGAAGTAGTAGTTGAAAATGACTGCTTACTCCTTGATTCTTTTTCCTCCATCTATATGGACTATATAGAAAGTTATGGGAGTAGAGCAGGATGGGCAAGGTTGTTAACAGGATCAACACAGAAGAATAATTCTGATTTGAAATAAGACTTTTCCACATTTGCTGTATTAGACCACTCACCAAATCCCATGTACGCTAGAGCCTGACCTCAAAATGTGGAAACTACTCTAACGGACCAAGGTCAAAAGACAAGTCTAGGTCATGTCATCTGTTTAGGTAAGGATTACTGTTTCCTGTACTAACCTGGCATTAAAAAGGAATCTCAGAACTTAAAATCATAAATCAGTCTGTAACTATAAATATACACACCGGAGTTCTGCTGTGTACTGTTGGTCAGCTGTTTTGACTGAGCAGTCATGCATCATTCTTGGAGGTAAAAGTCCATCATTGCATTCTGACTTGTTTAAACTACTCAGGCTCTGTTCTGCCAGATCTGACTTATTATATCCATGCCCTTGGGACAGAAATGTTCCACATACAGTCTTGTTGTCTTGGTTTTTTTTTTCCTTTTCCCTCCACCTCTATGACTGTAAGCCAGCAAACGTGGGAAGCCCAGACACTATTAGGCCAGTTACATGATGTAAGTTTGCTGCTTCTTCCCGCAGGTTTCTTTCAGCAGTTCAGAGCACTGTTTAAGGCAACCCCCGAGGAGGATGCCCACACTCTCACCTGTCTTCCCTCCATGTAGCTCAAGCACGTGTCGAGATGTGAATTGCAGGTACAGTTGCCAGCAAGACACAACCTGGGCATGAGCGGAGTGTCAGCAAAGGCTTCCCAGCCAGACAGTACAGGTCTGACTGCAAGATAGAAATATCCTATCTTTCCTCCTTTCTTTTAGGTATCTTTAATGTTTTCTAAGCGTCCTAATTTATTTACTGTTTTCCAGATCCCTTTCAACACCAAAATAATAATTTTGACTATTTTAAGAAACCTAATTGCAATGAGAACTGAAATTTCATTCAGAATGGTAAATATTTCAAGGCAAATGCCTATGAAACCAGTTCAGATATCCTTGAAGATAAATCTGAGTATCAAAATATCGCTCAAGCTGTGCAGCTAAACTAGATCATCTTTAAAACAAGGATTCTCATGGTAAACTCCATTCCCCACTTCTATTTCAGGTTTCATTTCAGAGAAACTGTCTCCTTGTTTCTGTATGAATATTCCAAGTTTTTTTCATTTTACATTTTTACTGAGAGAAGTACAAATGCCGTTGTGGAGACCATGGATTCTGAGGAAGCAGCAGTTTTCTCTGCCCAGAGTGCCCTTACTTCAGGCAGCAGGAAAGAAGAGCTCTTTCAATCTCCTTGGACTAACTGAGGCAGAATTAGAAGAACAGTTTGTAAGAGGTGACGGCCCAGGAGGTCAAGCCACAAATAAGACAAACAACTGTGTTGTCTTGAAGCATATTCCATCTGGGATTGTAGTGAAGGTAATTAGATTTTATTTCATGAAGTCACAAATTGCATCATGTCCTCCAAGTCTCCTTTTATAGTAAAGCATAATCACAGTGCAAATGTCACAGAGGAAAAGTTTGTATGTATTGCAAAGAATCTCAGGAAGTTTTGGCTATCAGGAGATAAATAAACTTGGGGTCACAGCTGATCTTCCTGGCTTTGACTATTTTGTAGTTTTCAATAAATCGTACCTTCATTTTAGCTGCCTTTCAGTGGGAGCTGTCATATTCCTATCCCTCTTGTAAGTTAGTTACAATGTCTTCCTTAAGTTGATCATATTCACCTTGCATTCTTTTTAAGCATTACTCTTGCCTACTTCTTGTGGATTAATACTTTGAATTTAATCTTTGCTTCCTTATTACAAAGGGAAGACACAGTTAAGTTAAACTCAGAAGAAGCTTTCCAAGGTAATAGGGAAGCGATCTTGTTCGCTGACAGAATTAAAATTTAATGCAAAAGCCAGCCTGACAACTTAAGAGTTGCAAATAATTATTAGGCAGCCTCTCCAAAATACATAAACATCCCAGCAGTTCTTGGTAGGACGATGCTCTTGGCTTGGGGGGTGGGAAGGGGAAGAGTGTCTGTACTGTAGTGGGAATAGACAGACTGAAAGGGAAAGCGGAAGAATAAACAGGTTAAAGTTTCAGTAAAAATGTCCTATTGTGTTTCTTCAGTGTCATCAAACAAGATCAGTGGAGCAGAACCGGAAGATAGCCAGAAAAATCCTGCAGGAGAAAGTTGACCTTTTCTACAAGGGTGAAGAAAGCGATGTCTTTAAAGAGAGAAAAGCATCACAGAAGAAGAAGCAGGAGAAAAAAAGAAGAGCAAAGGAAAACCTAGCAAGGAAAAAACATTTAAAAGAGATGCAAGAATTGGATAAGAAATAAGCATGTAAAATACTGACTTGCCCTAGTAGGGTAAGGGAAACACTTCTTGTTATACCCAAACACAGTTTTCAAACTAACAGATGATGTAGGGCTTCATAAGCACAACTCAAATACTGAGTAGTGACCTGCTATTACTGTAAAACCAAAGTGATAAAAGCAGTCATGTCTTCCTGCTTCTGTCTGCCACCATCTCATTAACCACATTTAGCAATCAGTTTTCCTGCCAAGTTCAGAAGATGATAAACCAATCCTTTTGAAAAAGGAACTATAAACTTTCCACCATTGTTAATGGAGACCAAAAAAAATTCAATAGATCTCCTTCTGCCCAGATGATACCTTATGATGCTTCGCAGGAGTTCAAATACATACACAGAACAGCCCTAAAAGGTTTTAATTTTCCATCCTCACTCACCCAACATCTCTACTGACACAAATCCTTTATAAACAGTGACCAGGTTTAGATACTGGTTCTGATGGGATACACATACACTGACAGAAGAGACACCAGTCACTCACAGTTGCCTCCTTCAGATCTGTTAGCTGAACAAATGCGCTGTCCTACTCAATTCTGAACGACGTTTAAATAGAAGCTTTACAAATCTTACCTGGCGTGGTGATGCGCGTTATGGGGGAAGGCACTCCTGCATGTGAGGGCCGGGCTGTCATGTTCTTCCAGTTCAAAGGTAGAATTGGGTCATCAGAGCTAAAGAACGCCACATGTTGGAAGCTGCCTCCCAAGGCAACAGAAGCCAGTTCACCCAAGCTGTGAAGTAATTAGCTCTGCTTCTTAATACTGTTTTCTTCAAGTATCCATAGCTCCATATGTATTCGGTATCCCATATATCCCATCTTCCTTAGGATATAGATTTGATTGTACAATAGTGAATTGGAGTAATTTATTATGTTTACGCTATGCTGCAGTTAATCTTTCCTCATTTTGACAGTTTCCCTTGGTACGCAATGACGTGCAGCTGCTTTCCCTTTGTTACCGTTACTCTGGAGCCACTAGTGAAGTGTACTTTCCTATTTTGATCCTGTTAAGAACTCTTAATTGCTTAACCAGAACTTCTCTTTGATTTCTGGACAGCATCCTCACTGGCTGCCACCAAGTTCTCGCCTTCAACAGTATTCTGAAAGCAATGGAGACTACAAGCAGCTATACCACCTTCTTACAGAGATGGACTGCATCCGAACTTTGCCGTGGATGGAAACTCCCCGGCAATCTGCGAGCCCTTGTGTGTTCCTGAACTTGAGCCTCCTGCATGAAGGTTAAATCTTTATCTGTTGAGAGTTCTCGTTCATGGAGTATGAATCCGATTAAAGTGACTGTACATAGCTTTAATACAAATTGTTAATGAAAATAAGCTTTATTACGTCAAGTAATAAATACATACAAAGATGCAAATAACAGTTTTAGTAATTTATCCAGAATTTTTTTTTTGGCAAACTTTAAACTGAAATCTCCAGCCTTAATGTAGAAATTAGCTTTCCAGGACCTTGTTATTATTTAATAGGTTTCCCTATTGTCCATATAACTCATGCACTTTAAATGGACTTCAAAGCACTAACAGTCATGCAAATGTTTATGCAAAACGAACAAAAAAGGAAAAATAAGAGGAGGGGAAGGTTATTTCTAAGCAGGGTCTATGCTGTATGACAATTTGTGACTTAGCAGACTACTAGGTACAGCATGCTATTCTGCATTTATTAAAAAAAATCCTTAGAGCTTATGTCAAACTTTGAAAGATTGACAGTTTGGGGTTAAGTGAATACAGTGAAAGGAAAAAAACAGAATGAGACCGCGGCTGGATAAGAAGAGAACTGAAATACAGCCTGGGAGAGAAAGAGCATTCCTCTGCATGCAGTTCGGTTTTCATGTTTTAGAAACATTTTAGGGAGTTTTAACGTCTTTACAAAATGCAAACCCTCAGTAAGTTGAAAAATCCTTGTTTTCTCATTCTTAACTATACATTTTTGTAAGGGCAAAACAAGAAAGTTAAAACATTCAAAATAAAGCAATTTGTCTGAATGTTTCAAGAGTCAAAAGGAGTAAGTGTTACTTTTTCTTCATTAAGAGATGGAAAATCTTGCAACTGAATTAGTGGGCTAGGATCTTGCATTTCGTTCCGTCTCAGCCAGGCATTCCCGAACTAATCCTCTAGCATGAATAATGCCTGCAAAAGAATTGGACATATTGTAAATCATCTCATTCAGGTCACACTTGCAACGAGAGTTCAGAGAAACGCTCACGTATTTCTGTCCTGAGCTGCCAAGGCTACCACAGCATGCCTCAGAAAAGGGAGACATCCCTCGCTTCCCAAACATCAGCTGCTGCTAAACAACTTTGCTTTCCCAACCTGGCATTATAAATTGAAAAGGGACTTAAACCAAGAATCAAGGCGTAAGAAGATGTGTAGGTGTGCAGGGACAGGTATAGCTTAATGTGCACTGTGGGCCTATTTAAAATCAGAGACTTAACGAGAAAGTAGAATATCACTCTACCTACCCGTGAGTTATTTTGCTACAGTGGAGTGAAAAAAATACAAAGTTCTTTCGGGAGTCACTTCAGCAAGTTCTACAAGTCTTAATACCCTGGGATAATTCTCCTCTGAGAGGATGCATCAAAATCCAAGCCTTCGTAATACTGCTTAAACACAAGTTGTGTCTCTCGTAAGAACAAGAAGAAATTTTTATGGTGTGTGCAAGAAGTTACCTCCTAACACTGGCTCAGCTCCCAGTGTAAATCATCACCACTTTACATGCTGCCATATCTCCTCTCGTCTGATAGACATAATGTGGATTTTTCCACGAGTCCTGTTGCCTTGAGTTCCAGCAATCTGGACCTTGATTCTTAATCCTGGAACTAAATCTAGATTCATGTTCACAGAGCTGCTGAAGGAACAGAGCTTGAGATAGATTTTCAAATGAGAGACGGACAGATTTTTCCACAAGAAACGAGGTTGTATTTTACTGACAGGACAAGACAGAAGGCGATTTCTCTGCTCGATCACGCTCCTTAACAAGGTGCGGAAATGACAATAAGGCAATAAATGAGGTTTAATCTCTATTTGGAGATAATGGATTCTGTTTCTAGAGTACTGACTTGGGACTTGATGGGTGCAAGGCTTTGCAGAGGGTTAAATTGACACAGACAAGTAAAGCTGCATCCCACAGCTGTGGGATGCAGAAATGCGTACTCAAAGCAGTGCATTAAACCCGGATCTGGTGGCAGGACGCCCAGTTTATGCAGCAGAACTACCCTGAATTATGTAGAACACTGGGAATTTGGCCAATTTTAGAGGTCAGTAGCCTCTGTGCTTGGGAGCAGGTGGAGCTGGGGACAGGAACTTTATTCAGGAATAACCTCCATACGGCCATGGAGGCTGCAGTCACGTGGCCACCCTCAATCACTTTTGCTCTCACACTTGCACATGCTCCTGCAGCCATTAGGCTCCCAAAATGGAAAGAGAGGTATGTTTGCGACCAAAAGATGGCAGCAAAAAGTATTTATTTAGGATTCTTTGCAACACCGGCAAATCGCAGTGGCAGCACTGAATCTTAAACCTACATTAGCCCACAAACAAAATACTCACTGAAAGAAGCAGCAAAACAACTTTTCCTCACTTGAACAGAACCATTCAGTTCAGAGGACGTCTGCATCTCTCCCGGCCTCTCTCAAGTTGTCCCCATTAGCCTATTGCCATTCATGATCTATTAATACTGACTCAGGCAATGCAATAAAGAGAGACTCCAGCAACATTGATTTTAGCTGGGCCAGATTCCACTTACCACTCATCAGCAGACTTTATTGCATCCTTTCCCAGAACAGCTACTAGTCATTTTATTGCGTGTCATGGCAGATATATTACTCTCCCATAATGGTTGAGCCTTAAATAAAGCTTTGTAGTCTTGGGTAAATGTAAGGGGGATTCGCAAGGTGGTGAAGTTGGTCTGTCACAGTAACATTCCTATTCAGGGTTGAATGCACAAGCGGAACTTGGCACAAGGACCCAGGAAAGGGAGGAAACAGGAACTACGTTATCCCAGCAAAGGACAGAACTGCCAGCACAACTGTGGTCGATGGCCTTTCAGGGTCATTTCAGGAGCTGGTGCATTGGAATGTCCCACTGCTCCTTCAGAAATATCCCTCGCACGTCCCCTGCAGAGGACAATGTCAAGCTGATGTCAGCAGTGGGGCATGCGGAGGTTTCTTTTACACTGCAAGGAAAGGGCATTTATTACCCCTTTTAGCTGACAAAGCAAAGCCAGCAAGACCTCATCAGCCAGGCCTCGAAGCTTCTGCGTCCCTTACTAGCTGCCTCTTAATGACATCCACTTGACAACAGGTAATGGCACCTAAGCAGCCCAACACTCCACCCAGAGGAGGAAGGTGTATCTTTGACACCTCACTCTAAACACCCTTCGCTCAAAACCGTTTATTTTCTCCCAGATCTTCTCTCCACCAGCCTTACAGTGAATTACCACAATGTAGTATTTCTTTAGGCAAAATGCACTTTAGTAAAGACTCTTGGGCTGAGTAGATGGGTGATGTACATGAGAAAAAGTAAACGATGCTTGGTTGTATATTTTGGAGACTGGGGAGAAAAGGGAATTGAAGGGGTAAGTCAGTCACCAGGAACCTAGAAGAACATATCCATTAGACACCTTAAGGGTTCTAAAATAAGGTTTGAATTATTAACTGAAACTCCCCTTGTGCACACAAAACACATTTGGTCACTGGTTTATCTGTCAAATACAGCGTGAAAAGAGTATCCCAAGGTTTCAGTTGCTTGTTAATACACCTAGTTTCATGACAAGCTCAAGACAGCTGTCTCCTTTCAGAGGAAATGGTTGTCATGAAGCTGTACACAAGCAGTCAGTGCACAAAGTGTATGTGACACAATTATTTTTTTTAAATAAATATAAATGTTACCTCTTTTTAGCCTCTCCATCGCACTTTTACTCCCAGCATATGTGGGTCTAATCTCTTTTCCTAATTCTTCTATGATAGCTAGAAGTTCTGCATATTTGCTTTGCGGTACTTGACTGCTGCTGGTACCCTGTAGTTAAAAATAATCTCAATTAAATACTGGTAAAACCAAAACAATTACAACAAACAGTAATTGGAAATTCACGGAGGACCAGAAATAGCCCTGGAAGCCATTTTTTAAATAAATAAAATTTCAGGTTCATTATATAAGCAGGATTTTCTTTTTGCGGTTGCTGCTACAGTTGGACACAATGCTACATGCGCTTCAAAAATTAGGATCAACTGGCAGAATGCAGCTGCAAGATTGGGACCTTATGTGAAACAGAAGTTAAGAGTCCTGCAAGAAGAGCAAACTCAGAACTGCTAATTTAACTCTCTTTCTGTTTTTATCAATGTTTAGGTGTGTATTTTGTGGAGGAGTTAGGCAGGCAGGGAGAGTGAGAAATAGACAAAACTGCCCAGACGATAAGGGAAATGCTATTAAGTCACAGAAAGTTTACCGCCACATTCCTGAAGCAGCCCACAGGACACACACTTCATGAGACTAAATTTTACAGTATAAATTTGCCAAGAAAAACAGTACAGGAATATTCATTTTTTAACAAATTTTAAGATATGTTCGAGCCCTTTACTATCGGAACATAACTCAAGACATGTTTCACTGTGACTCAGAAAGGATGGGACCAACAGTTAATTAGTAACTAATCTCACTCAGCACTGCTTAGTCTAATTTGATCCCAAGACATGTGCGATGAATCAGTCTGCCATTTGGGTTTGATTTCACATCTTGGTGGGAGGGAGGAACACCTCAGATTACAGGCCACAATCCATGCTACCAGGCAAAAGCAGAGTCAGTGATCTGATTAAAGAGCAGCAAGCAGCAGAGCTGTACCTGCATCCCTTGCGTGTAGCCTAGAGATGGGGGTCCATAGTCATTTATAAGCTGTCTGTATTGCGCAGATGTTGCCATACTTGTGGAGGGAGAGTGAACGCTCCCAGCTGTAAAGAGAAAAGAAAATAAAATCTGTTATTATCTAAAGATTAATTAGTCAGTTACACTGGGACACATTTTAGATCAGTTTTTTCTAAAGCTGTGACTGCTCGCCTTTGTCTAAGCCCACTAATGCCATTTCAGAGATGCACTATTTGCTAGGAAGAGAATGGTTAAATTAGTGCTTCTCTAACATTTGCTGTACATTTGAAAATAGCACAGCCTGCAACATTATCAGTGCAAATTGTTTGCCTAAAAGTGAAACAGAGTGTAACATGACAGGTTGTTCTGCCTAGACAAACTGTAAATATTAAGGAGCCCTATTTTTGCATATATACATTCCACATAGATGAGTCTAATGTACTGTGCTATTTTTACTTTTTCAGTGCAAGTTATCTGAAAGTAATTTTGCAACTCAAAGTGTCATCACATGGTCAATGCAAGTTACCCTCAGTACTATTTTCAGCCAATGCCAAAACTATTCCTAGGGAACAGTCAGTTGAGGCACATCAGATCTGCTGCTCATTGTATGACATCGGAGGTGAAGAGTGTTACCATTATTCCTCTTTGTGTGATATCAAAGGTTTTTTGCCCATCAAACTATGTTATGTAAGTAAACCAAAGGAAAAAATAACATCACTTTGGGTTACAGTTGCTTTTTGTAAAGTTGTAAAAGATTACACTCAGATCTACAAGGTCTTGAGTCAACTAAGGGTTCAGAAACAGAGTTAAACATCATCGCTGACAAACCACTCCAGAAATGAGCAATCAAAACACTTCCTCCCCATCACCTTCAATGGTAAGAATTTGGGTTTGAGAAACAACTTTTAGATTTTTCTTAGGGGGCTTAACTATGCTGCCCATTTCACAACAGCGCTAGAGGACCTGCTGGTTACGGACTGTGCACTCAGAACTTAGGGGAGCATCACACCATTCCACTTGTTCGCTCCGGCAGCTCACGTGCCCCTGCATCCACTGACGCTGCTGTCTTTGCCTGTGGGCGCAGACACAGACTGCCTGCTGTTGGAAAAAATCTCCCTCCTTACAAACTCCTGAGCTGAAAATTCCCAACCGTCTTTCCCACGAGGAACAGATCTCATTTACCAGCCTTCATTTAAGTCTAAATTAGAATGATGCTAAAAGTCACTGGGGCTCAGAACTATGTAAATCTCCAGCTTTGTTTTAAAGTTGTGAGTGATTTCATCCATACTTTCCCCTCACTACAAAAAGAGTTTCCCCTCACTACAAAAAGGGCGAGCCATCAGTTACACCATAAATGCCCTGCTGAACACAGTAGAGCAGATTCTTGTCCTCAGTTGGGAAGTCTCTTTCCACTTCAGAATTAATCACAGGATATCACTGTGGTGGTGGTGTCATTACAAGAAGAGAGCGCGTTCTTAGTTTTTACTAGTTAACCGGATGTGAAATCCTAAAAACGGCAAATCGGGCTGGCCACTAGATCACCCTAAAAAAGCAAGGTTTCTCTTTGTCTTTAACTAAGCTGCTAAATCCTATGGCATTGCAATTTGCTTTTCCATCACTAAAGTTTCACATGCAGCTAATTGTCACATTTTGCTAAAGCCACAGTAAAACCCCAAAAAACTAAACAATACACACACAGAGTGCGGCATTGTGAAGGAAGAGCACGGTTGTCAGCTATTCTCTCTATTAGTTCTTCGCATTATGAGCTCAAAATACAGGCACATTTGTAAGATTTCTCTATGTACAACTCAGTCAATATTTCAAGTCCAGATGACTGAATTTCAACCGTTATCAAACATGACACAACAGCAAACCACATCTTTCCTCCAAGGACTTCCAAATGCTTCAAAAACACTAATGAGCCCCTTGTGCTGCAAGGTAGGAAGGTTTAATTACCTCAATTAAGCAGAGAAAGACTTAAGAGATTTTTCCTTACGTACAATAAAACAAAAAGACCCATCCTGCAGAGACTTGTTCCTGAACTGTTACTGCAAGCAGTCACATACAAGACCTGGGAGCTCCAAATCGGTTCAGGATTAAGGCAAGGACTCCAATGACCAGGCTCAGGAATCCATAGTTGCAGCTTATGCGGAACAAAAAAACTGTTTATCACCACCATATCGGTTAATGATAATGTAGTGCAGATAATATAGCGATTTTTTCAGATTATGGTGATTTAAGCAATGACACGTGCCTGGTCTGTAGGAAGTAACACAGCAGGGTATGCCTAGATAAGAAAGAAAACCCTACTCGAAACATGATGTGGCCAAATCAAAGCAGTGAATCTCGGGGCCAACCAAGAAAGTTTCACAGATGCGAAAGCCAGCAACGTACGGCGTTGCACGGGACAGCAGTTGGTCCCAGGTTGGGAGCGTGAATCCAGCAGTGACTCGAGTCAACACTGAATGGCAAAAACAAACAAGAACTTTGCAAAGGTAACTATGAGTAAGAACCTGCCGCCGAGCTGGAGCACCGCTCCTGATTTGAATTAGCAGTCGGATCAGTGGAGCGGCGTCGCTTCAGCAGCCAGGAGTGCTGTATTGTCTACTGTACCCGCGACATATGCAGAGCTGTGCTGCAGACACTAGAGGCCATCGCTGAGTACGGCATGCCCTGCCAAATGACAGATCGTGGTAACCATGGTGAGTTTACCCGTTTCTTTGCAGTCTGCATCAAAAATGTAATAAGACATAATGCCATGCGCCGACCACTTTATCAGCAGCAGCAGGCCCAGAGAACAAAGAAAAGGATTTGACTTGGCCGTGGTGCCAGCCTCCATGCACCCATGTCAGAAGTTGTGCCAGTCAAACTCTGCTGCAGGGGGAAAAAAAATGAAAAATCCTTGATTTCACCTCAATTTAAGATGATGCAATCACAAAAATGAAATTAATTGTGGGGGTATTAGTATCTCACAGGGTAACAGACCTTGAGCTTTTTGACCTATCACTTTGTATGTTAATCTCAAGGAGAAGCCCTGGGTCTTGGAGGACTATTACTCAATTAACCCAAAATACATCTGCATGTCTGAACATCCTATCTCAGATTTAAGAAAAAATTAATATGTTTTGTTAAAAATCACCAGCTATTGCTATTATAGTTAGCAAGAAAAATTAGGCCAGCAAGTCTCACAGTCAATACCCAGTCAAAAAATCAGTGTGATGATTAAGGTATTCACTAGAGAGAAAAAAAGGAGGGGGGATCTAAATTGAGGCTTGCTCGCTCACGTTAAAGTGACAATGGAGACAAGACAGTTAAGAATTGACAGAATCGAAAAGGAAGCGTGCTTGGTACTGAATTTAAGTGACACCCTGTATCACATCCCAAATTGTCTTAGTGCTTACTGCTCCTTAAAACCTAAATTAATATACACACTTTCCTCCCTCCACTCTTCTAATTAAATGTACACAAAACGATTTATATACCCATTTATTCTTGTGCCAACAATGTCTTTTATTTTTGTATTCAAACACAGGACTGCCAGAAGCATTTTCTCCCCACAAAAATATAGTGATTTTCTTGTTAATCAATATTAATCTTTTTTAATTGAGGGGGGTGCCTAACAATACAGCAAACAGAAATTAGATTTTTGTGTCAAAATCTCTTCCTTCCAGTAGTGTCTCTGAGCCCAAATTAGCACCCTGGGAGACAAAAGATCCAGAATCAATCTTTGTTTGCCCAAACTCCCACTTACCAGGAATCTTCCCATTAATTTCTGATAGGTTTGTAAGGATCCCTTCAGCTCCTCTGTTACTGTCTCCTAGCTTGAGCAGAGATACCAATTTGCTGGTCTAAGTTTTAAGTTCTATTGCTGCTTGCTGGAAAAATAACTGGCGAGGCAGCTTACTGTGCACCCTGCAAGGAAGCAGTGAGAACAGGAACGCTGGGGTACTCTCACTTGCTGCGCTCCCACCAGACACCATGGCATCTACACGGCTCAAGTGCCACCCTGTCTTACTCTCGCAAAGTAAAATCTGGAGTAGTTACTCAACTCACCAAGTTACTCACGTAAAACTGACTTAGACAAGACAAGAGCCACCCCCATTGGATATATGTTTCTCTACTGCTTTGTACTTCGTAAGGCCCTGCAAAACTTCACAGGTGAACTCCTGCCATTCTACACATTCTTTGTACGCATGAACATAACAGCATATACGAAGAGATACCTGTAGCCTGGAGTTTATCCAAGGCACATGGTACAGTCTGTGGAATCTCACTGCTTCTACCTCTATTTCACAATCTCTTCAAGCTGGGGTTGTCTGCAACATAAAGGCTATGGCCACCGAGATGGCTACTGGCCATCGCTGCTTTATACAGAGTACGGTGCTGGTGGTTACTGCCTCTGCCACACAACTGGAGAACATTCCTCATCTGCTTCAGACGATGGCAGTTTGATTCCTGACAGCATGCGGTATGAGACAACCAGGCTGGAATATTTTAGCTGAGAGGATGTTAAGTTCTTCCGTCCTAAAGCAGACAACTTTGCAACAAAACACATGAGAAACGTTCGTGCAAGCTGCTCTGCCAACGTATATTGCGAGGCATCTTGAAGCACAAGAACATCTTCAACCAGCACAGCCATTTCTGAAGCGAGTATTTGAACACAGCCTGAATCACAGTTACAGTGTTTTAGCTGACTACAAGAATATTTGATTCCTTAGCCCTGTACACGCTTTGGCCTAAGTTCAAGAAGAACTCCTTGCCATTCATGGGACACCACATGCATGTCTACACAAGTAGATCTGCTGCACAGCCAAGCCACTCACTGAACTCTACGGCAGTTGCCAACCCAGAGCAAAAACAGGCAACCCCCACTTCCCCCAGTCTTCCAGTAATTTTTTTAATTTAAAATAATGGATCCCGTTCTCATTTGCACAAAACTTTCCTTATAGCACTGCCTGTGAAAGTTATATTTTCACCCACTATTTCCCCCTTAAACAGCCCTTTTGGTAGAAACAGACCTTTCTTTGAATAAAACTATTTCCTTTTAAAAAAAAACCAGTGCACACACGCATAAATATGTTCTCAAGAACTAGGACATTCTTTATCGTAACAGCCAGAGGCCTTGCTCTTTTGATCTGTCACACTCTGGGCCTTTCCTCTAGTACTCTCATTCTATTTAATCTTTCCATGTGGATAAGGGTCATGTTTTATGTCTCTTCTTCCTGCCTCTCTGCCTTTTTTTTTTTTTTTTCTAAATCGGAAAAACAAAAGACAGACACTGGGACCCCCCCATCATTCTTTTTTCTAGCTTAAGACACAGTCTGTTTCTACACTAGCAAGTTATTTGGCACAAGAGGAAAGGATCAAAGGATGAAAGCATTTGGTACACGTATACCACATGTAGTTGGGGTGAACAGGTATGCCTTAATACTAGGTTCTAGTCTGGTGCCCCAGACTAAGTGTCTGTACCGTGGGCATGGTCCAAAGCCCCCCAACACGCTCCCATGCAAGACCAGAGCTTTGGTTTGGACCCTTGTGCTCCCACTAAGGGATGGGGCATCAGCGGTACACAACTGGAGCAGAGCTACTGGTTTACTTTTATCCAAAAGAAATCAACACGAACAAAAACCACTCTGCAACTCAACCAGCGTGAGATGGGTGGGGACAATGAGGAGATCTGCTGATTGTGAAAACCATACCACCGCTCTGAAGCTAAACACTCAGGTAGACAAAGCCAAAAATGCCCATTTTCTAAATGCCCAAACAAGTCCGCTTGAAAATTGCTAATTCTGCAACATGCTTAGTGTGCTTCCTTTCAGGTCATTTTTAACTTCATATGGACTTCAAGAGATCAGGGAACCAGCAAATTTCAGTTTGAATTGGAGGAGGGAGTGTATTTCCTAGAAATTTTCCCCTCTACTAAGGCACGAGCACTTTGCTCTCTGCTCTGCCTACAAATAGTATTCTTTCCACTACTCCCACTGCAAAAACAACCTTCAATATCGACAACAATATCAAACATAAGCTGTCTCTGCAAAGGGTGACAAGCAAGCCATTTGCTTATGCCAGTCTGCACTGCCATCTCAATAATATAAGGAACGGGCTAGCGCGCTTGGTACCATTTCTCAGGATGGAATGAAAGTGGTCTCTCCAGTTGCAAGCTACAGCCCCAGTTAGGGAAATTCTTTTTGTTTCACCTCTTAGAATTCGCTCTGTCCACTGAGAAACCTGTGGTTGCTGTGAGGTGTTGCAGGCGCAGACAGCCTCGCTGGTCCTCAGCTACAGCAATACCTACTGTACAGGCCACCGCTTGCTCATGTGGAGCCAAGAGCCAGCTCCTTCCCTTGTCACAGTCTGCTGGAATCTGTTTTCCCAGATCCTACTTACAATAGTTCTTAAGCTTTATTACAGGAACACTGTTGTGGCTTGAACCCTGACACTTCTGCAAGAATTAGAATAAACCCAAAGGAAAATCCCAAGCTGTTTCTTCTGGCTTCTGCATCTTAAAACTACTTTTTTCTGACCTGTGCAAGGAATGCTGGTGAATATCCACAGAGCCAGAAAACACACGGATACAAGGAGAAAGACAAACTACAGACCAGTTCACATCTGCTGTAAATCTCTCTGGTCCCACTGAAGTCAACGGAGATGCTCTTCTTCACCTCAGCTCAGCAGCTGGCCCTCTTACAGAGAAATAGTTAAACAATACGAAACACAAGACAGATGAGGAGGAAACACTACTTCACAGGATTCAGTACGATAAGCAAAAGAATACAAACAAATCAAAACATGGCTGTTAGAAAGGGTAGCAGAGGTTCCCGTGGGACATTGCAGGGTCAGGCGAGGCTGGGAAGGTAGAGCCACAGCATGGCAGGCCCCTAACAGAGTGCTTTTCTACCAGGCAGAGAAGCTGCTTGTGCCAGAGATTGAAAGAGGTCTTCCCAGGCACAGAGAGCTTGGAACTGACAGCGTGAGGTGCCACACACAGGGGCCCAATTCCCAGAGTACAGCCCCTCCAGGAAGGTGACTGGTAATTCGTGCCAGCCTGGCTGCAGACACTCCGGGTCAAGTGTCACCACTGACCTGGGCAACGGGGAAGAGGAACAGGCGCCAAATTCTGCTGTGACAACATGTTCTCCTTCCCTCAGCCTGGTGTAAGGCAGAGGAGTCAGCACCCGGATGCTTCCAGCATCCTGAGTCACTTGCGGAGCAGCTGCATTTTCCTCGCCCGCTGTCATCCCCAGATCTGCCGACAACCCACGGAGGCTTCCTCCCCCTGCTTCCTCCACCCTAACCAGCTCCCTTCCCTCAGGACTTCAGCCCAGGTTTCCGAGCGCCGTAATGTGCTCCCATGCAAGACCAGAGCAGAGCCACCCATCAGCCACAACTGCTTCATCCCGCTGATCCCCCTACTGAGAGCAGTTCAAACACGGCTTTGCAGAGTGGCCACACTCAGCCTAAACTTGAAAGGAGTTAGCTCTGCAGCAAGGACGCAGCTCCAGGAGCTGAGTCGACACTGCCTCTCCAAATACTCCTGCACCAGAAGCCCTGCACTGCAGGGAAGCAGCGTTACCTCCCAAAGGAAAATCCCTGTGAGATCCACAGCTGCCCAGAGCCCTCCGTCGGCCGAGATCAAAATATTCAGCGTTCATACAGAGAGGCTTCTTCTGCAGGGCTGATTTCAGGCCAAAAGGGACAGATTTCCTGTTTTCCTCTCCTCTGCAGGACGGGGGTGGGGGCGGGGGGGGTCCTTCACCCCAGGTTTGGAAGCAAACCTAGGGTTTCCTACTCCTGGCTGGGGGGCATTTAATTTAAGCACAATAGAGAAGCAACCCCCTTCCACTCGGAATTAAGCTCCAGAAAGGAGGGGGCCATTTGCAGTCATATCACTCTGAATGCAATATGTGCAACTGCAAGGACTGCTTTGTCTAACTCCCTTGGCCTTAGGCCACGGTGCTGGCAATACCACTAGCTAGAGGAAGAGCTGGTGCGTGAGGATAATGGCAGAAGACAGGGAAGGAAGAGAGAGCCCATTTTGGATTCAGAGGAGGACGTTCTTTCATTGAAAAGATTCTGGGGGTGTTGAGGATGATCCGAACTCAGACGAGAGGACAACTTGGACAGGAATAGTTCCAGCATGACAGCAAACTGCTGCTAACTTGCCATTACGAGGGGGGAAAAAGAAANGGGGGGGGGGGAAGGGAAAGATAAAACTGCATGAAAGAATTTAAAACCCAGATCGCAGCCGGAGCGGTAGAAAGCACATGGACACGGCAGCAAGAGGACTGGAGACAGAAACTTCACCACTCAGCTCGTATTGTGAGCAGCATGTCTAACCCGGGATTTTGCAGCCCTCACTCGCGGAGCAGCCAGACTCCGATCCCCTCCATAGCATGACCTAATCCCCACCCCTCACCCACCATCGCAAAATACCACCTTTGTTTTCCCTGCAATTTTACGGCCGTTCCGGAGAGCAAGGCACAGGTTCTCATGGGAGCCGACAGAATGGTTTCCCTTGCTGGGCTTTGTTTTATTTCTTTATTTCCCCCCCCTCCGGTGACACTTCTGCTTTTTGTCAAAAAATCCTTAGCACATCCCCTGCTTCCTGACCCCTTCGCAGAGCCGCGCTCGGGCCCGCGGTGCTCCCCACACATAACCCGGGGCACACCGAGCCTTGACACGCTCGCAGCCCCCCCGAGCTCAGCTCCACGCAGGATCCAAGTGTCTGAGGCACAGGGACCTCGGTTCATCCACCAGCTGGTGACGATTCCTTGCAGTGAAGTAAGATTGACGCTCTCCCGGTAGCTAGAACAGAGGTGCATCTTGTTGCTCCCTTTCGTCCATCGATCTCCCGGGATTACAACCACAAACGGCGCTGCAAAAAAAAAATCACCCTGGCAGATTTCCCTCCCTCCTAAACCCAACTGTAAAACTTTCCCTTCTCCAAAAAAAAAAAAAAAAAGGAAAGGAAATCAGCCTGATTTCTATCTGTGGATGGTCTGATGCCAACCCTGCAGGCTGGGGCTGCGGGAAAGGGAGTGGGGAATATCATTTTAAGTCAGAACCAACTTCTTCCATCTTGGTTCTGCTTAATACCAGCCGAGGCGCACAGATTAGCCAGATCCCCTCCAAATATCCCACAGCGAAGCAACCGCCGCTGCGGCTTTGTTCAGGCTGCGCCGACGGACACAGGCTGCCCGCCACGGGGACCCACGAACACAGCAGACACCCCCCTCCGCACAGGGAAGAACACCCTCGGGAATACCTTCGGGAATTAGGGAGGGAAAATGAAAAAAGGGAAGGGGAAAGAGAATGTTAAAGAAAAGAAAAAAAAACAAAAGAAGTTAATGCCATCAAGGAAAACTTTTTAGAGAGGAAAGTTGGAAAGACTCCCGTACGGATCCAAGGAAGAGGCGTCAGTTTTAAAAAGGGCTTTTGTAAGGAATAAAGAGCAACTGCTCTCCCCCCCCCCCTTTCCAAAAAAACCCCCGGCAGCAGAGCGAGCTCCTCCGCCCGGCCCAGCCGGAGGCTCTGAGGGGAGAGCGGGACCCGAGGGTCCCCTGAGGCGCCGGCGGTGGAAGGTGCGGGACCGGGTCCCGGGCGGGCCCTCTGCCCGCGGAGCGCGGCCCCGGGGCGGCCGCGCGTGTGAGGCGCGGCGCGAGCGGCACTTGCGGCGTCCCGCCAGCAGCGGTCCTCGCTGAGGCGCCGGCGGAATATTCCTGATCCAGA